>CATIWQ010491790.1:0-21392 GCA_949673415.1 Euphorbia schlechtendalii
TCTATGACATACAACCATGTGACCTTGCTATGTGGATCGGTCCAGCTCCATGTTCTCAACATGTGCCTATGTTCATGATTTATTTCTCAAATAAATCAACCAACATACAAGCCTATGGTTTTATTCATTCCCATGATTAAAGCAGACTTGGGATATTTATGATTTATTATCAACGGATACTCTAATCTAAATATAGCACAATATATATAATAGAAAAGATTAATGCCTTTAAAATGTAACAAAAAAAATGTAACTTGTTTATTACATATTAATAACACATGTCTAGAATTAGGGCACACCTAACAGAGCTATGCTATTTGGTTTTAAAACTGTAAACTACTCAGCTTTACTAACTTAGTTTACCTTCAACCTGTGCTGAGTAGTCTTATTCAGCTTAGATTGCTTTTCAAGAAGATTATATGAAAAAGAGAGTGGATGTATTGAGAAAAACACTTATAAAGGCAACATAAAAAGTTAAAAGAAAGAGTACATCTCAGATTTATCCTAGTTCGGCCCCCAGCCTATCTCCAATCCCTAGATTCCTTTCCGAGCTTTAATCCACTAGTGATTTCTTTCATTCAATAGGTGAAGAAGTCGTTACAGTAGGTAGACAACTTACAAAAAGTGCCCTCCTTTCTAGCTATTAATACTCAGTTTTAGGTACCATTCCTTACACTAACTCATATATTTTATACAAGGTTTAAGAACAAAGGATTTTAACTTATAAAAAAATGTTGAATCCTTTTACAATGTTTAAGCTTAGCTAGACTCTAAGCTAATTTGATTTCTCTCTACAAACAAATGAAACACTCAGTGTTTGCTTTTGATTGCTTGAATTTTGAATTTTCGAATGCTAGGATGCTTGAACAGTATTTTCATCTGTTAAAAAATTTGAGGTGATTCACCAAGTTTGAACATCTGCTTCAGTCCTCTATTTATAGTTGTAGATGCTGGAAGTAGCCATTGCAAACTTCTCATCTTAATTTGTTCTACAAAATCTCTTCTCTTCACAGCTTCCAAACCTGTCAGTTTGAAATAGATTTTGGGATGTTTAGAGACAGCGATTACAAACATTGAGGTGCGAGATTAAACTGTTAATCATTGATGCGTCACAAACTCATTTCTTCAAGAAAATCCATTTGAGAGAGGAGTGCGCGAGATGCAATGTTGATGCCTTTAATTAGTTGACTTGCTTACGTTGCTGAGTTATGCGGAGACATTAAAAAAGATGCATGCCAGAAGATTCCTTTTTTCATTGGACGGTTGTGAGGAATCTCCAACATTCCTTACTAACACCTTTTGGAAGTGAGGACCACAGGAATATTTGTTTTGATTTTAGATCTTTTTACTTGAAAAGCGTAAAAGGGAATATTCAATCTTCACAGACAATGTTAAAAACGCAAATGTCATAATACTCTAAGTTTCTCATTTATACCTAGTATATTACCAAGTAAAAGGTACTCAACACACGCTGAGTTATATCACATAAACTATAGAGTACTCAGCACATAGCTTTTCCTATCTAAGCCATAACTTAATTAAAACTCAGTATACTGAGTAGTTTTCCCTTAAAAACTTAAGTAAAACTTTCCTAATTAAGAGTCTACTTAATACCAATTAATTTCACAATCTTAAACAGTTTGTTATTTCCAAAGCGTTTAAGTACTATTTACTTAGGTTCAACAATCTCCCCCATTTTGGAACAAATAACAAACTAGGTAGTAGAAGAAATTAATCAAATAAATAGTTTATGGATATAGGAATACCTGATAAGTGATGTAAGACTCCCTTTTATTGAGTTAACTCTTTGGTCAGTATAGACTCCTCCATACTAAGTGGATTTCCTTCAATCAGTATTAGATCCCCTATACTTGGAGAACTTTCCTTTATCATGGGACTTTTTCTTACTTAGCTTCTCCTTTTAAGTTGGTTTTGGTTCATTGCTACAACATTTTTATATGCAAGAATAACACAAATATAACAAGTTAAGAAGCTCTTAACTTATGATTGATACTAGTAATTTTCATTCATACAAACTTAGTCTGTACACAGGAAGTTTCCTATACTAAGTTTTACAATTATGTTCTATTACAAGATTTTCTATTCTAATAACTATCTACGAGGATTTGGATCATGCTAATGTTGAGGTTAATGTTGAAAAGATGATCCTTCACCACTAGAATGTACTATTGATGTTGTTGATGATGTTGCTCCGATCGACGTTGCAATCTTGGTTGAATATTTGCTCTATGATGTTGGGCTGCTTTGTGACGATCTTCACTTGCTTTCTCCCTCTTTGATATATTTTCCATCATAATCTGATTGAGACAGGTATTGAAGGAGTTGATTGCAGACTGAAAATCCTATAACTTCTCAATGATGGCTAATAATATCTCTTTCTCTAGCTAATCTTTTCCATGTGCTAAGAGAACCTCCTGCTTATTCAACTCTAATAGAAATAGATGATGGCACCTAGGGAGATGAGCGATTTGGTTGAATCCTTGGTAAGAAAACTATTGAAAGCATTGTAGAAGACCTCTAATATTAGCTGTAGACAAGGCTATCATTAATTTGGCTTCCATTTTAATGATTCTTGGGCACATTAAATGTACAGTCCTTACTATGTAATCTATATCATGCGCATCATGCTCATTAATATCCACCAAATTCTATACTTTTTCTTGAAGTTCAATGATCCTATCTACCAAGGCAATGAGCTTCTTATGCACAATGAGGCCATTACTGGGGTCGATTGACTCAAAAGGCTTAGGAAATAGCTTGGCCATAGCATCGATAAGAGCTGTTTGAGTGTTCTTCACAGAATATTCAATGTTAGATTTGATAACAGTGCAAGTTAAGTCTAGTTTATCACTTAGCGCATCCATGTTCAACACTATCTTATCCATTTTCTTGATAGCTTCATCCACCTTCTTAACAATTCCATCAACCTTCTTGTCATAAGCGATCATCAGCTTAAACATCTTCTCCATCATATTACACATGATGTGCCCTAGATCCTTATTTATATCCAGCTGCTTTGATAATTCATTTATCTTGTTTTCCATGCTGATTTTTATTTTATCCTACTCTTCACTAAACTTATGGAACTACGTAGTCTATGTAGCCAATGTGGTCTTAAGACTACTTAGGTGTTCTGAAGCTGCATCTATACTACTCTTCACCTTACTTGCCACTGCATTTGCAATGACATTTAAGGTTGGAATAGAAGATACAACCGCATTAAGTTGAGTTGTAGAGTCCGTGAGTCCAGTCAAGATTAGAACCATCTTATCCATAAGGCTGTTAGCGCTCTCTTTAGCTAAATGGTTTCTGATTGCAAATAGGCTCCCTTGGATCTTCTCAAATTCTTCAAGGTAGACAAACTCCTTGGGTATGCTTGGATGCTCATTAAATTCAGGTAACTTACCCTTCTTCTTTGTAGATAAGTCCGTCTATTCTTGTGATAGTATCACTTGGCTTACTACCCCATCCAACTTAGCATCAGTTTTAAGAGCTGGAAATTTCTTCCTTGCTAGTTCTCTAATCTGAGCCAAGATGGTTGAATAAGCCAAATCCTCTTGGATTTCCTTGCTGCTAGATGGAGTAGCTTTCATTAGGTTTTGTTGAGAAGATGCTATTGTAGAAGAAATTGTGAGAAAAGAAATTAGGGTTTTTAGAGAAATTGCTTTGAGAGGATTCAATTACAAGTAGTTTCTCTCTCTAGCAAGCTCTCCCTTTTATAGCTTATTCTTATGCAACCTACCACGCATCTCTTTCACAAGCCAAGATCAAGTTTAATGGTGAGATTGAATAAGGATTTAACCAACTTAGTTAAACAACAAAGTTTTAGTTTCAGAAGGTTCCAATTCAAAACACCCTTTCATTAAAGTAGCTTTTGAGATTTTAACCGGTAAAACTAAACTAACAGCATTACATCAAAAAGTAAACAGGGTTAAATACATAATTCCTCACTCTGCCGAGTTAAGACTAGATTATCAACACTTAGCCAATTTTCAAGAATTTTCTTCACATCAAGTTCACCATTCCAATTAGCTCTATGAGTGTATTAAATTTCTTCTTTACTAATGGTTTGGTGAAAATGTCAGCTTGTTGTTCATATGAAGGAATTTACTCCAATTTGACATCTCCCCCTAGCATATGATCCCTTATGAAGTGATGTCTAATGTTGACATGCTTCATCCTACCATGTTGAACTAGATTCTTGGATAGGTCAATTACGCTCTTGTTATCACACAAAACTGTTAGACAAGATGTATGCCTTAGAGGCAATTAGGGTGATATACCTTAATTAGTTATAATGTACAAATGGTTTTAAGATTATTATTAATAATAATAAAGGCATATTTGTTATTTATCGATATTTATTTAAGTTATGTATCTCACTGATATATATGCGTTATTATATATGCACATTGATAAAATAAAGTCCATGACTATTTCATAGCATGAAAGTGAGAGGACATGGTGGGAGCTATGTGGTATGAGAGCTACACACACGTGTTACTATGAATAGTCTAAATATTCCTAGTCATAGTTTCATTGAGACTGGACATCAATGAAGCGAACAAACTAGCATGTGTAGGCTTACTCCTTGGATTTGATCCAAGAATCTGATCTCACGAGCTAAAGGTGGTACCTTTAGTTAACACATGAATGTATTCGGGTAATACATTGGAGACCGCTATAAGATAGACACTCAGAAATAACTATATCCATGTGTTGGTGTCATGACTTATTGCAATAACAGTACAAGTATCCTCAAACATGAGATATTGGTTACCTTATGTAGGATTTGCTATATGTTGGCTCATACTTATTCATAACCTTCTGAGTGATTACATGTATAGTGATGATCACTCATTGGTAAGCTGAGTAGTTAAGATGGGATCCATCGCTCGTGATATAGTGATATAATGGGAGATGTTCCTTAAAGCCTCTTGTTGAAGATACACACTCATAAACCTCTAATCAGAGGATAATATTGATAGAACGGGTTTCTAGTCAATCTTGATACATTATGGCGAGTGGTGTTCTTCGTGAACAAGTTTAAACTCCAAGATAGCTATTACTATTACATGAGAAGACACTTAATCCGAGCTTAATAAACTAGATGGTACTTAACCTGATGGAAGGAGTGTATTGTATTGGTTACTATTGCAGAACCAGATAAAGTCACAAGCACGTGAAGTTCCAAGTATCGGGGGATCATACGCCTTTGCTAGAAAGCCCATTTGATCGTTTAGAGTTATCGGGTTCTATATCGATCTGTAACACTAAGCCTAAAGGTTCTTGGATGGGAAGCCAAGTTTAGGTCAAACTCTAGCGGCTCTATACTTCGAGTCCTATGAGGTTACACATTTTAGGTCTTTACCAGACTATGCAAAGAACTTATAGACTGGGTCTATACCGAGAATGTTAAGGATGTCGAAATCGTTGGATAAATTATTAATTGGTTAGACCAAATAATAATTAAAAGGGTTAAAGGAGAATGTTGGGAAGAATTCCACGAGGGCGTAGCAACGAAATTTTTCCCCGTTACGAGTGGGCCCCGTGAACACGGGTTGTTCGCTGGTAGGACTTGCGCGGCCGCCCGATGAGCAAAATTGCTCATGGGCCACTAGCATACGTTGGCCTTGGGCCAGCGCATGCTGGCAGGTAGTAGGCCCGCCAACATGGCCGCAAGCTGGGCCTGTAGCTTAGCTTGCGGTACAAGGCAAGCTTGCTAGGGCTTGCCTTGTGTAGGCTGTGCACTATGGGTTAACCCAGGGAGCTTGGAGCTCTATGCGATCAGCCCATTTGTGGGGTGGGAGAAATCTTATCCCACATTGCTAATTGAGGGGGGTTTTCAACTCCCCTCTCACTATAAATAGTCATCCTCTTTCTCCTTTTTTCAGATACTTCAGCTCAGCCTTTCTTTTGTGTTCGAGATCTTTCCTACACAATATTTTTGCGAGATCCTCCACAAGTTTCTCCAGCGTTGCAAGAATTCTTTTAAAGGCTTATTCAATTTTGAAGATAGCCTTCTCAATAATATTTTTGG
Source organism: Euphorbia schlechtendalii (assembly GCA_949673415.1). Lineage (NCBI taxonomy): Eukaryota > Viridiplantae > Streptophyta > Magnoliopsida > Malpighiales > Euphorbiaceae > Euphorbia > Euphorbia schlechtendalii. The sequence continues at coordinate 6,062 of CATIWQ010491790.1, forward strand.
GTTGGTCTTTGAGCGGTCTAGCAGCTACTATCTACCAATGGGTTCTTCCTCAAAGAGAGGTTTTGATTGGTGAAGATCTGTGTAGATCAATCGTAGAGGCTATCCTAGATTGGAAGCTAGTTCTAATGGAGTTCTATCAAATTTCTCTAAGGGAACACCACACCAAAGGAAGGCACGCATCAACTGGTAATGCTCTTTACTTAGATGCTAGGTTTCTTTTAATAAGTTTCATAAACCTATATGCATCTATGGAATGTTTCAACTTAGATTATATCAATCATGGAATGCTTAGGAGATCCTTTAAGGTTAATTTTAAGTTTTGAAATGCTGCCTTGCAAGTTTGCATGTTCAATTACTATCTTAATTAACCAGCAGTATTATCAGAGTCTGCCTTATGCTATGCATGATTAATGATAATATGTTGAAATTGATATTTTCTATGAATTGATTAAAGTATGCTATGCATGACTTAGGTTTCAATTCTTGTTATAGAAAATGGTGTGACAACTAGATTAAGATTTTGCTCAAACTTAGTCTAGGTGATTATCATATAAATTAACAATGTTTTCCCACACGTGTAAATGCTTTAAATTGAGGCTCTTCCAGTACTTCACTCAATTAAAAGAACAAAAGCTTTAAGTTTTGATTGTCTGTGGTACAACAAATCGAAATACCCGTGGTTATTTTTGCAAGGATTAGACTTGGTTACTCATTTACTTTAAGGGGGCCTCTCTTGTTTAGAAATCTCCATCGGTATTAGGTTCAAGTATACCCAAGGGACTTTTATAACTTAGTTGATTTCTAGTATGGGAATTGGATTCCACATATGGTTTTATAAATGTGGTTTAAGTTGTTATATTAAAACTTATAGATATAGGTGCAAGAACTTAAATATGGACCTTGTTTGTTTTGCATGCTATGTGGAGTCTTGGCATAATGAAATGATTATGATGTACCAGTCTTGAGCATGTTCCCTAGATTAATAATTCCAAATAGCCTAGAATTATTATTATCATAATCATATTCATTGTATAAGACCTAGACCAGGGCTAGACCAACTACACCAATAAAATCCCTACAAAAATATCAAGGTGGTAAATTGTCTTCCCGTCATAAGTCATGATATAAACCTTATTAATGGATGTAAGAACATGTATAACATGCTTTCCTTTAACATGTGTTTGTTCATGAAACTAAATGGGGTTAATGCGTTAACCAAAATGGGTTAGTTTTCCATGTTAGTGGAGCTAATGCTAGATTGTAGAAATATTTGAGGAGTCTTACAATCGGGTACGTACGTATCGAGAAAGAGAATTCAAATGGATTAGCAATTGCATGAGATGCAAATGGATGAGTTCCAACCATAGTTGTATTGTTATTGCTTGACCTGCTATAGTGGGGGCCATGATGAATGGCTATGGATGCTACCTACTAAGGAAAATTGATTGGACCAAATTCTCCGAGTATAAATAGAAGAGGTTATTTGAATGTAGATGAAAATAGTAGGAGTTATGTATTTAATTGAAGACCTTATATTAAAATGCATGTACATATACTAATTTCTAAATAATTTCTATCTCATATCTAGGTTGAACAATGAATCCAAACATAAATCTTTGTCTGATACTTGAAAATAAGTTGATAGGGATCAATTTTAACGACTAGTTCAAGGCTCTTAAAAAGGAGCTTGCGTAAAGCAAGATGGATTGTCTTGGATAATCCTAAACCAGTCAGTCCTGATGCTGATGCTTCTATCCAACAGAAAGGGGCATATCTTAAGCATAAGAAGGATGCTTTTGTGGTGTCACTTGTGATGCTCAAAACCATGACCTTGAAGCTTAAGAAGCAGCATGATGGTATGGATCTAAAATCCATGCTGATCCATCTCAGAGGAATTCAAGAGGGCATGAAGATTGAATGGAATGAAATATTAAAATTCTTCTATACCTCTAGGAGAAATTATGGGATCCTGGCCACTGAGCGTTATATTGAATACTTTGAGTATACAAGAGAATGAATCATATACGAATTGAAAGAAATTCATAGTGTGACATACAAACTATGATTGAGAGTTTATTTGATAAATATTCACCCTTCGTGAATGATTATCTGATGTCAGGAAAGACAAGCAAGACATCCTAGTTTATTAAGAAACTTAGAAGTTGTGAAGATGGTCTAAAGGCTAGAAGAACAGGTACCTTGATAAGTAAGACTTACATAAAAGGCAAGGGTTTAAAAAACCTATCAAAAGGAAGGTAAAAAATGTGATCATTGAAAATGAAAAGCCCAAAGGGATATGTTTCGTGTGCGGAAGGCCCCGAACATTGGAAATGTGATTGGAAAGCTCTAATTCTAAATAAGTGAAGAAGAAGCCAAGTGAGGCATCTACTTCAGGTATGTTCATGATAGTGAGTTTCTCTACAGCTCCTTATGAGTCTACATGGGTATTGGATACTGGTTGTGGTACTCATATCTGTACTTCTGTGCAATGGTTGCAAAATAGGAGAAGGCATGCAAAGAGGGAAATGGACCTAAGAGTTGGAAATGGAGCACGGGTTATTGCAACAACTGTAGGGACATATAGCTTTCATTTTCCTAGTTGCCTAGTTTTAGTTTTGAACAATTGCTATTATATTCCTGTTGTCACTATGAATATTATTTCTGTTGCGTGTTTAACAATAGATGGATTTGAAATTTTATTCTCTAATAATAATTGTCAAATTCGATGCGATAATGTTCTTTATGCTTGTGGGATATGTGTTAATGGCATTTATGTTTACACCATATAAATGAGACTCGCTTAACTAAGTTACACAAATGTGGTGACTTGGGCTCAAATGGAATGGGAATTCTATGGGGCATGTGAACCTTGTTTAAAGGGAAAGATGACTAAAAAACCTTTCAAAGGAAAGGGTCAGTGTGCCACTAATACTTGAAAATAATACATTCCGATGTATGTGGTCCAATGAGTATTAGGATACATGAAGGTTTCATCTACTTCATAACTTTTATCGATGATTACTCGCGATATGGTTATTTGTACCTAATGAGGCACAAGTTTGAAAGTTTTGAGAAATTCAAAGAGTTTAAAACCGAAGTAGAGAAACAGATTGGGAAAAGTATCAAGACCCTTCAATCTGATCGAGGAGCTGAATACTTAAGCTAATAGTTTTAGGATTATCTAAGGGATAATGGTATTTTATCCCAATGGACACCTCCTTATACACCGTAACATAATGGAGTGTCAGAAAGGAGAAATCAAACCCTAGTCGATATGGTTTGGTCCATGATGAGCTAAGTAGACCTCAGCAGATACTTTTGGGGTTATTGACTTGAGAGCGCAGTTTATATTCTAATTAGAGTGCCCTCGAAATAAGTTGATCAAACACCATACAGAATGTGGTATGGTAAGAAACAAACTCTTTCTCACTTGAGGGTTTGGGGATGTCCTGCTTATGTAAAGAGGATAAGTTAAAATAAGCTAGGTGCTAAGTCTGACAGGTGTCTACTTGTAAGTCACCCTATGGGGACTATGGGTTATACCTTTTATAATCCCAAGGAACTTGTTTCTAGAAATGTTCAATTCCTTGAGAATGAGCATATACTTGCAAAAGCTAGTGGGAGCAATCTTGAGTTAGGAATCTAAGATCAAATAAACAATCAAATGATTGTTCCTACACCTGTTATATAAGAAAGTGTAAGCATGAAACAACTTATTATAACACTAACATTGTGTAGGTCAAGTCGGGCTCCAATCGCTCCCGAGTGATACAGTTTTCTCATCACTAATGATAAGCATATCTTCCTTATGGAAGATAATGAGCCTAAGACTTACAAAGAGGTAATGAAAGGCTCAAAGTCTGACAATGGTTTACAGTCATGAAGTTAGAGATGGATTCCATATACTAAAACCAAGTTTGGAGCTTGGTTGATGCTCTAAGTGGGATTAAGCCCATAGGATGCAAGTGGGTTTTCAAGAAGAAAACCGACATGGAAGGTAATATAATTACCTATAAGGAAAGGCTTGTTGCAAAAGGTTACAGTTAAATGGAAGGCATTGACTATGATGAAACCTTTTTGCTAGTAGCCATGTTGAAGTCTATTAGAATACTCCTTGCCATCGCTGCTCTTAACGATTATGAGATCTAGCAGATGAATGTGAAAATAACGTTCCTTAACGAGAACTTAGATAGGGATGTACATATGATACAACTTGAAGGTTTCACATCCCAAGATGGCTCAATGGTATGCAAGTTACAAAAGTCCATTTATGGACTTAAGCAAGTATGAAGGAGTTGGAATATTAGGTTTTAAGAGACAATCCGAGAAATTGGTTTTGTGGCAGACGTTACTGAGCCCTATGTATATAAGAATGCTAGTGGGAGTGCAATTGTTTTCCTTGTACTATATGTTGATGACATATCATTGATAGGATATGATGTTCCTTTTCTTCAAATAGTAAATTCATGGTTGTCAAAGACGATCTTCATGAAAGACCTTGGAGAAGCAGCTTTTATACTAGGTATAAAGATTTAACGTGATAGATCCAGAAGGCTGCTGGGTCTTTCTCAAAGTACATACATAGACAAGGTTATGGCTAGATTTATCCTTGAGCAGTCAAGAAAGGGTTATCTCCCAAAATCTCACGAGATTAACCTTTCTAAATCTGAGTGTCCTAGAACACAAGAGGAGAGACTACGCATGAATGAAATTCCCTATGCTTCAATGATAAGATCCATCATGTATGCTTTGATATGCACTAGCTAAACATCTCACATGCATTGAGTGTCATGAGCAGATTTCAATATGATCTAGGTGAGAAGCACTAGATGACTGTTAAAACTATCCTTATGTACTTATGTAAGACTAAGATATGTTTTTGGTATATGGAGAAGGTGATCTCATTATGAAGAGATACACGGACGTGAGTTTCAGTCTAACAGGGATGATTACAAGTCCAAGTCAGATTATGTGTTTATGTCAAATGGAGGAGCAATTGTATGGAAAAGTTTCAAATATGATACGACTACCTATTCAACCATTGAATATGAGTATATAGCTGCTTCAGAAGCAACTAAGCAAGCTGTCTAGCTTAAGGGATTTATTAGTGATCTAGGTGTGGTGTCCAACATTGTAAATCCAATAGCAGTTTATTACGATAATAATGGGGCTATTCCTCAAACAAAGGAAACCACAGTCTCATCAGAGAAACAAACATGTACTCAAAAAATACCATCTCATTCAGGAGATAGTAACTAGAAAGGATATAAGCTTAGAATACATCCCTACGGATCAGAATCTATTGGATGGGCTAACGAAGCCATTGTCTTAGGTTAAGCATCACCTGCATGCTAAAAAGTATAGCATGAAGCACATGGGCAATTAGCTCTAGTTCTACTAGGAGATTTTTAGACATAATATATTCTTTAGAGGCAATTAGGACGATATATATTAATTAGTTATAATGTACAAATAGTTTTCAGATTATTATTAATAATAATAAAGGCATCTTTGTTATTTATCAATGTTTATTTAAGTTATGTATCTCGCTGGTATCATACACACACACACACACACACACACAGTATAACCTTGTTAAATTAATACTCGATAAATTAATAATCTCACTAAAATAATAATTTTCTATGGTCCCTAGTTGGGACCAACATGGTAAATTAATAATTCGCTAAATTTATAAGATAATATGAAAAAATAAATTCATATAGGTCCCATTTGGCATATAAATTAATAATTCATAATTTGTAAAAATATATTTCATATAATTCATAACTAATCTAAGAAGATTTTTGAAAATATGAATCTAGTGTTACTTTTTTCTTTTTAAAATTAATATCCCCTTGAATCTTATCTCTAACCTTTCTTAGAGCATTGAGAAAATCTGGTGTGGAGTTCTCATATTGTAAAAGGAAGTGTTGTAAGGTGATTGCTGCTTTCAAAGCATCTTTACTCAAAACTTGTTCTAATTCCACACTATCATCTTCCACTTCATCTTCTTTGTTGCTTTCCATAACACTCTCAATTATTTGTTCATCCGTAGGCAAATCCAAACTTGTGTCATTTTCTCCCGGATAGTTCAAAACATCTTCAACATTCATTGTGTCATGATAGATAGATACTCTGCTGACCTCTTGATCATGTTTGATATTGTAGCTTGACTAACTTGCAAATTAAACTTCTTTGACACCCATTGTTGCAATTGCTTTTGAGTGCATGATGGATTTTGTTGTTTGTACTCACATAATTCTCTATGTATACCATTTGTGATGGTTGATTTTTTTATACCTTTGAGATGAGAAGCCATTTTTTTCTTTTATTTTGTAGAGTTATATGTAGTAACTCGCTTTAAATAGTAACTTAGTTAATATTAGTACATGTAACTATATTAATAGTTGAGTGGATTTATACATTTAACTTGAGATATGTAAGGAATATTAAAAGTTTATCAATGAAAATACATGAATTTAGTTAATATGCATGATTAATACTTATTAATTAAATTCATGTATTTCATACATATTCACATTTTAGAGATATAAACTACATACTTTATAAATTAATAATTATTAATTTACACGATTAATTAATACCATGCTAAATTAATAAAATTTCATGGTCCTAACATTATTAATTTATAGAGGTTTGACTGTATGTTACTATATATGCGCATTGATAAAACAAAGTCCATGACTACTTCATAGCATGAATGTGCAAGGACATAGTGGGAGCTATGTGGTGTGAGAACTACACACACATGTTACTATGAATAGTCTAAACATCCCTAATTATAGTTTCATTGAGATTGGACATCAATGAACCGGACAGACTAGCATGTGTAGGCTTACTCCTTGGATTAAATCCTAGCAGCCAATCTCATAAGCTGAAGGTGGTACCTTGAGTTAACACATGAATGTATTCGGGGTAATACATTGGAGACCGCTATAAGATAGACACTCGAAAATAACTATATCCATGTGTTGGTCCCATGTCTTATTGCAATAGTAGTATAAGTATCCTCAACCTGAGATATTGGTTACGTTGAGTAGAAGTTGCTATACATTAGGTCATAATTATTCATAACCTAGCGATTAGGATGATACAGGATTACGGGTAGAGTAATCAAGATTGGATCCATTGCTCCTAATATAGTGATATAATGGGAGATGTACCTTAAGGCCTCTTGTTTAAGAGACACACTCATAAACCCTGATTATACTATAAGATTGATAGAACGAGTTTCTAGTAAATCTTGATACATTATGGTGAGTGGTGTTCTTTTGTGAACAAGTCTAGATTTCAGGATAGTGCTTGCATGGTTCAGCTGCGCAGGCTCTCCAGCATGGCCGCAAGCTAGGCTTGCGGCCCAGCTTACGGCACAAGGCGATCCTGTTAGGGCTTGCCTTGTGTAGGCTGTGCACAACATGCATAAGTGGGTTGACCCACGAAGCTTGGAGCTCAGCTCCTTCAGCCCATTTGTGGGATGAGAGAAATCCCATCCCACATTGCTAATTGAGGGGAGTTTTTAACTCCCCTCCCACTATAAATAGTGGTCCCCTTTCTCCTTTTTCTAATACTTTAGCTCAATCTTCCTTCAAAGTTAGACATCTTTTCTTCGTGAGATTTTTGCGAGATCCTCCATGAGTTTCTCCAACATCATAAAAATTCTTTTAAAGGCTTATTCAATTTTGAAGAGAGCCTTCTTAGTAATAATTTTGAGTTGGTATTCAAGCGGTTTAGCCAATGCTTTCTACCAAAGGGTTTTTCCTCAACGGGAGGTTTTGGTCGGTTAAGATGCATGTGGATCAATCGTAGAGGATGTCTTAGATTGGAAGCTAGTGCTAACAGAGTTATGTTGAATTGCTCTAAGGGAATATCGCACCAAAGGAAGGCACACATCAACTGGTAATGCTCTTTACTTAAATGCTAGGTTTCTTTAAATAAGTTTTATAAACCTATATGCATTTATAGAACGTTTCAACTTAGATTATATCAATCATGGCATGCTTAGGAGATCCTTTAGGGTTAATTTTAAGTTTGGAAATTTCACCTTGCAAGTTTGCATATTTAATTACTGTCTTAATTAACAAGCAACAACTTCGAGCCATTTTGACTTTATACCATAATTCACCAGTTACTGTTCATCCATAACAATTGTGCTGCAGAACTTCCTACCTCCATGTACTCAGCTTCTACAGTACTCGGTGAAACAAAAGTTTACCTTTTTGCTGTACCATGAGAGAAGGCTTTCTCCAAGAAATTGGCATCCTTTAGTGGTGCTTTTTTTTATCAAGCTTGTCCCTTCTATAATCTGCATATGTGTATCCTTGAGGAGTGAAATCCGAGCTATTGGGATACCACAGACCTACATTAATAGAACCTTGCAATTATAGGAGAATTCTTTTAATAGTTGCTAAGTGGGATTCTTTGAGTTTATCTTGATAATGCGCACAATAGCATATAGAGTATTAAATATCATGCTTACTAGTAGTTAAATAAAGGAGAGAACTAATGATACCTCTGTAGAATTTATTGTCTGCAGGCTTACCAGCTTAATCCTTACTTAAGATGTCAGTGGCCATGAGAGTGGACATTGCCTTTGAATGCCCCATATCAAACTTCTTCAAAACTTCTTTGGCATATTTTACTTGGCTAATAAAGATTCCATCTTCACTTTGCTTGATTTGTAATCCAAGGAAAAGTCGAGCTCTCCCATCATTGGCATTTCAAACTCGCTCTTCATTTGCTTGCTGAACTCCTTGCAAAGCTTCTCATCAGTTGCTCCAAATATGATATCCTCGATATAAATTTTGACTAGTAACACATCTTCCTTTCTTTGCTTGATAAATAGAGTTGTATCTACTTTACCTCTTTCATAGCCTTTGTTGAGTAGGAAGTTTATCATCCTTTCATACCAAGCACGAGGTGTCTGCTTCAATCTATAGAGAGCTTTTTTCAGTTTGAAGACATGCTCAGGATTTTTTGCATCTTCAAAGCCTAGAGGCTGGCACACATAAACTTTCTCTTAAATGAAGCCATTTAGGAAAGCACTCTTGACATCCATCCGAAACACTTTGAAATCCATATGGGATGTAAAAGTACAAAGAATCCTAATTACTTCAAGATGAGCTATAGGTGCATAGGTCTCATTATAATCAATCCCTTCTTGCTAGTTATATCCTTGAGCAATAAGCCTGGCCTTATTTATGATAACAACACCATCTTCATCAAGTTTGTTCTTGAAAACCCATTTGGTATTGATGATTGATTTTCCTTTGGGCTTGGGAACTAGATCGCAAACATCATCATGCTTGAATTAATCTAATTCCTCTTGTATCGCGATCATCTAGTAGTCATCTCCTTCTGCATCTTCGAATCTTGGGTTCAATCAATGAAATGAAAGTTGGATGGCTCATCATCTTACTAAGCTAACCTGGCGAAATCACTAGATTATGAACATTATCTACAATACTCTCGATTGGGTGATTGTGATGAGTTCTAATATCTCTTAGAAGACTTAGATCTACAATGGGAGTCTCTCCACTGGGTTGTTGAGGCTGAGGTTGATCTTCTTCTTTGTTGAAGTTGATTGAGAGATATTCATCATCTATAACTTCCTCAATTTCTACATCTTGTGCTAAGTTGGGTAGCACATAGAGTGGCATGCTAAGTTGATTTTTTGTTTTTATTACTCTTTCATCTTTATCAGATGGACATTTATCTACATTGTAAGTTTCATCAAAATCTACATGCATAGACTTCTCTAATAGACCGGTTCTCTTGACATATATTCTATATATCCTATTGTTAGTCGAGTAACCGAGAAAGATTCATTCATTAGCCTTTGGATTAAACTTACCTAGCTGCTGCTTGGTATTTAGGATAAAACACCTACTGCCAAATGATTTGAGATGATAAATTTTAGGCCCGTGCCCTCGCCAAAGCTCATAAGGTGTTTTCTCAAGAATTGGGCGAATTAAAACCCTATTCAAGATATAACAAGCTGTGTTAATAGCTTCTCACCAAAAGTACTTTGGTAGATTATTACCAATTAGCATGGATCGAGCCATTTCAACTATGGTTATGTTCTTCCTTTATACAACCCCATTTTTTAAAGGAGTATAAGGAGTAGAAAAGCTGTGGTCAATTCCATGTGCTGAATAAAATTTTTCGAAATAAAAGTTCTCGAATTCATGTCCATGATCATTATCAATTCTAGAGATTTTAGTTCCTAGTTCATTCATAATCTAAATACTGAGTTTGACAAAAGACTCAAAGGTTTCATCTTTATTACTCAACAAGACTATCCAAGTGAATCTCGTGAAGTCATCAACTACACCAAGGAAAACCTTTATCCGCTCATGCGTATAGGTTAAAAAGAACCAAAAAGATTCAGGTGGAGGAGCTCCAACGGTCTCTTAGTTACTACATTGTTAATTGATTTAAATAAATGACTTTTTAACATGCTTATTTAGTTGGCATGCTGAGGAAAGCCTATCTTTCTCAAAGGTGATATTGGGTAAACCCACAACTAGTTTCTTTTTGGCCAATTTGGAAATAATGTTCTTATTTATATGGCCTAACCTTCTATGCGAAAGCCACGGATTATCCTCCTTAAATATGAGATACACATTAGTGGAGCCAAGGGATAAATCAATCATATATACATTATTAAATCTAGCAGCAAAGAGAATAGTTGAGTCAGACTTACAGTCAATAACTGAGAAACATGCCAAGTTGAATGTAACCTTCCTGCCTTTATCACAAAGGTGGGCTATGCTTAGTAGATTGAATTTGAGTCCTTTGACAAGACACACCTCTTTGATAGAAGGGTAAATACAAATTGTGCCGCACCCAACAATCTTTCATTTTTAGTTATCTCCAAAGCTGACACTCCCATTTCTTTTGCACTCTAATGAGATGGATTGGCTTTCATCTCCCGTCATATGCCTCGAGCACCCGCCATCAAGCTGGTTAATCAAGATAGTAATTGAACATGTAAACGTTGCAAGGCGGTTCAAAACTTAAAATTAACATAAAGATCTCCTAAGCATGCCATGATTGATATAATCTAAGTTAAAAGGTTCCATAGATGCTTATAGATTTATAAAACTTATAAAAGAAACCTATCATCTAAATTTAGAACATTATCGGTTGATGCATGCTTCCCTTTCTTTTGGATGTGTTGTTCCCTTAGAGCAATTCAGCAGATTTCCATAAGCACGAGCCTCCAAACTAGGATAGCCTCTACGATTGATCCACACGGATCTTCACCGATGAAAACCTTGTTGAAGTAGAGCCCGTTAGTAGACAGCAGCTGCTAGACTGCTCGAATACCAACCCGAAAATATAAACTGAGAAGGCTCACTTTAATTAGAAAGAGCCTTCAAAAGAATTTTTTGTTATTTAGAGAAACTCGTGAAGGATCTCTCACAACGAACGAAGAAAGAGATGTTAGACTCAGAGAGAAAGGCTGAGCTGAAGTGTGGAATAAAGAGGAACTGGAGGCCTATATATATGGGAAAGGGGGAGTGTTAGACTCCCTATTAAACACTATGTGGGATGGGAATATTCCCATCCCACATGTGGGTTGGCCAACCCGCGACTTCTTCCCACAAGGAAAGCCCTAACGAGCTTGCCTTGTGCCGCAAGTTGGGCTTGCGAGCCTTCCCGCAAGCCCATGCTTGTGGGCTTACGTGCAGCCTACACGCTCACTTGCATGGCAAGCTCGCGTAAGTGCTACCTTAGGTAGTGCTTCCAAGCTTGCAGCACGCTAGCATGCGTGAGTTGTCTAGGGCATGCATCATATCTTAATTATTATAATAATCCGAAACCGTTTGTACATTATAGCTAATAAAGATATATCGCTCTAATTTTCTATTAGGCATACATCATGTCTAACATATCTAAATACCACATTCTAGTGTCATCAGCAGATCTCAGGCTCACCTGTAAAACAATTACGTTTTCTTAGGTACCCATGCTTTCAAGCCAAGTCCTCCCTTATTAGTAGTGCTTTGGTTACTCCAATCGTACTCGTCATAGTAACCATTCTTATACCTACACATCACTATAGCATATCTATCCTTCCTACAAAAGCCACATGTTACTTTTGGTTTAGGCTGGCTCACTTTCTTCTTTGAGGAGGATTTCTTCCCCCTATTAGAAATGCGAGTTTGGCTACTCAGAAGGGGCTGTTAGCTGGTAGAGGAAACTGTTCCTTCTTTAAAGTTGCTATCTTACTAGTTAACTCATCTAATTGCTTAGTGAGATTGCTATTATGACATTCATGATATTCAGCTTTCTCTTGAAGAAAGCGGATATTAAGATATAAGGATGAAATTTTACCTTCCTGATATTAACTTCTCCTCACTAGCTCTTTGATGTTTTTACCAAACTTATCACTTAGTTTTATAACATCAAAGAGTACTTGGGCAAACTCTTTAACGAAAAAAGGGATTTCAGGATGTACCTCAATTTGAAGGTTATTCCCTTTGTTCAGCTCAACTCTAGAGTCAGCAATGGATCGATTACCCTTGGAGGCAGATGCTTAGGTCTTGCCCTTCTCACTCTCAATCACTATCAAGCATAAGTTAGCAGATTCTATTGCTTCTTCATCAAATGAAGATTCTTCAGAGTTGCTCCTTGTGGCAGCAAGTGCCTCATTTTTCCACCTAAACTTCTTCTTGAATATATCCTTCTTGGATTTAGGATAGGATGATTGGATGTGACCCTTCTCGCTACGACCAAAACATTTGTTTTTGCTTATTTTTGCTGGGAAACTTACTCTTGTTGAATTTCCCATCCTTCTTCATAAAGCGCTTGAATCTCCTTGTGAGAAGTGCCATTTGCTCATATGAATCATCACTTGTCGATTCTTCAAGTGATTCAGCCTTTAGGAAAATGGTTCTGCCCTCTTTCTCCTTACCCTTAAACCTTTTAGAGTCATCATTGTATTTCCTTAGCGACATTTCCTAAGTTAGCAAGGTGCCAATCAACTTATCGTAGCTATAGGTCTTCAAATTATGAGCCTCCTTGATAGCTCTCTTCTTTGCATCCCACTCAACAATGAGAACTATAAGGATCTTCTTTACCATCTCTTCTTTGGTGAAGTCCTTGCCTAGCCTCTTCAGTTTATTAATGATGTTAATGAATTTGGTAATCAAGACTTGAATACCCTCGCTTGAGCAAATCTAGAAAAGGTCATACTCTCGAAGCATAAAATTGATCTTTGACTCCTCAACTTTGTCCGTCCCCTCATATGTTCTTTCCAGTTTCCTCCATATCTCTTGCACCATCTCACATTTATATACCCTATTAAACTTTGTAAGATCTAGTGCACAATGTAAGTAATTAATGGCTACTACATTCTCTTTGAGAAACCCTAGGTTAGCATCATCATAGTCCTCCGGAACAACTAGAACACGTTCCCCATTTGGCAAAACTGTGAGAATTCTAGGTCCTAATTCTATTGCTAACCATGCATGCATGCTTTGGGATTGAATGAAGTTTTCATGCAATTTTTCCAAAACGTATAGTTCTGGCCATCAAATAGTGGAGGCATGGTCATAAACATTCCTTCTTTAAGGAGTGTTGTCTATCCTGAGCCAGAATTGTAATTATTAAAAGCCATTCAGATCTTTAACTCTTCGACAATTAGTCTAGAAATTGAGAACTTGCTTTGATACTACTTGTTGGTCCGCTTTAGCTTTAATAATTTTGTATGGGGGGTTGAATGCAGATATACTTGGTACTTTATAAATTTTAAAAAATTAACCCAAGTTGATTTTAGATATATGCTGAGTGAGCTATGTTGAGTGCACTTTGGTCTAAAAATTGCAAACTACTCAGCTTCACTAACTTAGTTTACCTTCTACCTATGATGAGTAGTCTTACTCAGCTTAGATTGGTTTTCAAGCAAAGTATATGAAACAAGAGATGATGTATTGAGAAAAACTCTTATAAAGGCAATATAAAAAGTTAAGGAAAGAGTACACCTCAAATATATCTTGGTTCGGCCCCTAGCCTACCTCTAATCCCTGGATTCCTTTCGAAGCCTTAATCCACTAGTGATTTCTTTCCTTCAATAGGTAGAGAAGCCTTTACAGCAAGTAGGCAACTTAGAAAAAGTACCCTCCTATTTAGCTACCACTCAATACTCAGTTTTAGGTACCCTTCCTAAAATTGACTCACAGATTTATAGAAGATTTAAGAACGAAGGATTTCAACTTATAAATAGCGTTAAATCCTTTTACAATGCTTAATCTTAGCTAGAATCTAAGCTAATATGATTTCTCTCTACAATTAGATGGAAAACTGAGTTTTTGCTTTTGATTGCTTGAATTTGGAAATTCTGAATGCTGGGATGCTTGAAGTGTATTTTCAACTCTTAGGAAATTCTAGGTGATTCACCAAGTTTGAACGTCTACTTCAGTCCTCTATTTATAATTTTAGATGGTGGAAGTAGCCGTTGCAAACTTCTCGTCTTCACTTATTCTTCAAAATCTCTTCTCTTCAAAGCTTTCAAACGTGTCTGTCTGAAATAGTCTAGGACATTTAAAGATAGTGATTTTGAACATTGAGGTGCGAGATTAAACAATCATTGATGCGTCAAAACTTGTTTTTTCAAGAAAATTTGTTTGAAAGAGGAGTACGCAAAATGCAACATGAAAGCTTGCAATTAGTTGACTTAGTGACATTGAAGAGTTGCGTAGAGACATTGAAAACGATGCATTTCAGAAGATTTCCTTAGACGCTTGTGAGGAATCACCAACATTCTGTATTGGCACCTTTTGGAAGTGAGGACTGCAGTAATATTCATTTTGATTTTAGCGCTTTTTACCTGAAAAGCATCTAAGGGAATTTTTTGTCTTCACAGATAGCATTAAAAGCACAAGTATCATAATATTCTAAGTATCTCATTTATACACAGTATATTACCAAGTAAAAGGTACTCAACACATGTTGAGTTAAATAGCATAAACTATAGAGTACTTGTAACACCCCCGGATCGGGAGTGTCACGATAACAGTAACTATCAGTAACTTATAACAGTAACTTATAAATTCACCATACTTCACATTAATACTTAAACAAATTTACTTCCAATTATTCATTCATATACGAAATCTCCAAATATTATCAAAATACAATACTCATTCCTCACACTAACTAGTACATGCCATTATTTTACAGACCAAAATATTACATGAAAATAATAATCCACCTTGAGTCTTTTCCCTTTTTGTAGTCTTTAAGCTGATCCACTTATACCACTTGGGTCCACACTATCTACAGAGCTTCTGAATCTGCGTGT
>CATIWQ010491860.1:0-11770 GCA_949673415.1 Euphorbia schlechtendalii
GTATGTATATGTATATGTATATGTATATGTATATGTATGTATGTATGTATGTATGTATATATATATGTATGTATGTATGTATGTATCAGTTTTTGAATTACAAAAGTAGAGTTTTATCAAAAAAATTTATGGTATCATGAACCTGATAAAAAAAATTTATTTTTTTGCTTGATCACACCAGCAGCCATGGTATTCTTTGCCCCCTTAACCTCGACAATTTCATTGAGTTCAACTATCATCCCTCCGGCTTCACAGCCTTCAACAATAGATGCCTAGACAGCTCCAAATACCTCGAATTTCATTGCTCCTATACTCTTCAATTCATCGGGTTCCATGTTGAACTTGGGTAAATTTTCTTGGGTTATCAAATTGTACCGTGTCTTAGAGTATTCCGTCGACCACCATAACTAGCATCGTCGACCAGGGTTCCTCGTCATCACTTGGCTAAGTCATTACTCTTAACTTGGCAGGTATAATCAACAACAAATTAACATCCAGCAACTTTCTAATCTAGAAAGCACAATTCATGAGTATCCTTAAGGGTTGTCACTTGGCTCATCACATTGATGCACAAGCTATGGTTTCGTCATGATGTCTTGTAGATGGGTCTCCTAATCTTGTATTCGATGGTTGAGAGTGAAAAGATCAACAAGTCCTCAGTTAGATCCTAAATACTGTATGTGACACGCTGCTGCCCCAAAAAGTATCTGCTGGAACCACATCCTCTGCTTGGGAAAAATTGACCAAAACCTATGCGTGTGGATCCCGTTCGCAGATTCGTTATCTTCATTCGTAATCGCTTAGCATCCTACGCGGCTCCGACAATATCACTGCATATATGCTCAAAGCCAAAAGTATCTTTGTTAAACTACGTTCTTTGGGTTATTCAATGTCAGAAGATGATCTTGTAGATGCCATCCTTATGGGCTCTGGGGAGCAATATGATACCTTCAAGTACGTCATAGAAGCAAAAGCTTGAATCTATTCAATTCGATGATATTTTTGATCTTCTCCTTACGGTTGAAAGACAGCTCAATCGATCTTCGGTATCCCATTCCTTTTCTTTAATAGCTATGAATGCAAATAGGGGTAATTATTATCGTGATGGACGTTCTATGGCATAATTTCCCATGGAGGCCGCCAGTTCCAAGGGGTAGTAGAGGTCGTGGATCCTTTTTTGCCAGAATTAGCTATACTCAGCCCCCCCACAAACTCAGCCCTACCCACCACAAACTCAGTCCAACCGTCAACAGCTTATCCCAACCAATAAGCAGTCCTAGCCACAGCTAAACAACACTAATTCCTACACAAGCTATATTGTTTGTCATAACTGTTAGGTTATTAGCCATATAGCATGAACTTTCTCATCATCAAAACTTACCACAAGCCCATCCTCCCACATTGCTACAACCCCCACTCATCATCAACCTTGGATTATGGATTCGGGTTTCTCACATCATTTAACATCAAATTTGGGAAACCTCGCTATTCATTCTGAGTACTCTAGACCCGATGAAGTAAATATTTGTAATGTAACTAAACTCCCGATCTCTGGTATTGGTTCCTCTCAATTTGATATTGGCCATCATAATTATTTATTTCATGATATCCTTCATGTTCCTAATTTATCTCACAATTTATTATCAGTTTATGCTCTAACCAATTCTAATCCTGTCTTTATATATTTTTCTCTGATTTCTTGTTATTAAGGACTTTAAAAAGGGACTGATCAGGTTCAAGGGATGAAGTAACAATGGCCTCTACTCATTGTGTTTATCTGCCTTTAGTTCTAATCTTGAAATTTTAACTTCTTTATCTTTATGGCATAATCGTTTAGTACATGCTCCCTTTCCTATTGTTAGACAATTTTTAAATATGAATAAAATCAAATTTTTGAGTGACAATTCTACTTTGCGTTCTATTGTGCTGTTTCTAAGAGTCATAAGCAACCTTTTGTGTTGTCTCAATATGTGTCTTCTGCTCCACTTGAATTTATTTGTTCTGATGTCTAGGGTTCGTTTCCGATCACATCGATTGATGACTATCGATACTATGTGTTATTTTTAGATCATTATAGCAAGTACTCATAGATTTACTTTCTTAGGTAAAAATTTGATGTTCGTGATGTGTTTACAAAATTTAAAACCGTTGTGGAGAACTATTTTACAACTTCCATCCATTCCTTTCAATCGGATGGAGGGGGTGAATTTCTGGCCCTCAAAGAGTATTTTGTGCAAAATGGCATTACCCACCGCATTTCATGCCCACATACACCCGAACAAAATGGCTACGCCGAGAGAAAACATCATCACATAATTGAACATAGCCTTGCCCTTATGTATCGTGCTGACGACCCAAATTAAATATTGACACCTCAGTTTACCTTATTAATAGAACCCCACTCACCTCAAAAAATAACACTACCCCTTACCATTCACTATTTAAATGACCACCCAACATTTTATCTCATCGTGTATTTAGTTACCTTTGTTACCCATGGTTAAAACCTTATACCAAATATAAACTTTATCCTAAATCTCGACAGTGTATCTTTATGGGATATAATAAACTCCATAAAGGTTATATTTGTTTTGATCACATCCTTCAAAATACTTTATCTCACGTCATGTGTTGTTTGATGAACATGTATTCCCTTTTTCGACATTAATTGATGGCAAGCACTTTGCTTTTATTTATAAACATCACCACCACTTCACATTACCTTCCCTATGAACAACCCAACTATAACTATACCTAATCTGCCTAACACAATTACCACCATAGAACCAAATCCCACCAACTTGCCTACTCACATCACTATGCCAAACACTACAGCCATCTTACCAATCAATTTCAGCCACCAACAACTCATTACCACCATTTCCTCACCTATCACCACCCAACAAACTTTAATCTCCACATCTCCCACATCCAACCTGCAACCAGCCACAAAAAATTCCCAACAACATCAAATCCTATCCTAAATCGAATGACAACTCATCTTTTAACTAGGTCACTTCTACCATGAGTTCCCTTGATTTGTTTCATACTATTGAAGCCCCTTCTACCTTCAAAAAGGCTAATCAAGATCCCAATTGGTGATGGGCAATAACAAATGAGTATAATGCTCTTATTCCAAATGGTACATGGGTATTAGTTTTGCCTTAAAAATCCCAAAAATATTATTGGTAGTAAATGGGTATATCGTGTCAAACAAAAAGCGGACGGTTCCATTGATCGATACAAAGCTCAATTGGTTGTTAAGGGATTTCATCAACGTCCTGACATAGACTATTTTGAGACATATAGTCCTATTATCAAGCTGGTAACTATTCGACTTCGTTTGTCTCTTGCCGTGTCCCTCAATTGGTACGTTACTCAGCTCGATGTTTCAAATGCATTCCTACATGAGTCATTGGATGAAATTGTATTTATGGAGCGGCCTCTCGGTTTCATCAATCCACATAATCCTCAATTTGTGTGTAAGCTACAAAAATCCCTTTATGGCTTGAAATAGGCCCCGCGAATGTGACATCATCGTCTCACAGATTCATTGACCAAACTGGGATTTAAAGGCTCCAAATCAGATGTCTCTCTTTATTGGTTCTGTCGTAACTCAATCATAATGTTTTGTTTCATTTATGTCGATAATATTCTTCTAATGGGCAACAACAAGTTGCATATCTCTCAAATCAACCGTGAATTCACAATTGAGGACCTTAGCACACTTGATTATTTTCTTAGGATTCAAGCCAAATGGAGCATAGATGGATTATTTTTATATATGTTAGTCTGAATACATATTGGCTTTGTTAACAAAATAAAATATGCTCGGGGTTAAGGCTATTTCCACTCCAATGTGCTCCAAAGAGACATTTGTGAATGGACATGGAGATCCTTACTAAGATGTCACGAACTATCATCGTGTACTAGAAAGCCTCCAATACTTGTCATTGATACGACTTGAAATTTCTTACGCTGTCAACAAATTATCTTAGTTTATGCATTCTTCGATAATGGTTCACTGGCAAGGGTTGAAACACATTCTTTGGTATCTTAATGGAACCTATACATAAGGTCTCCTTCTTCACAAAAAATCACCATTACACCTACATGACTACATGGATGCAGATTGGGCGAGTAACCTTGATGACATGAAATCAACCATAGGCTATGTCATTTATCTCAGTAGAAATTTGATCTCTTGAAGCTAAAAAAACTGAAATCGGTGTCTCGCTCCTCCACTGAAGTAGAGTATCATGTGCACTTGCGACTAGTGCCTCCAAATTGGTTGGTTACAAATTTTACTTCATGAGTTTGGTTTCCGCTCACTTGGTCGCTGCATCTATGGTGTGATAAGCTATCTACAACTTATCTCACGGTCAATCACGTCTATCATCAACGAAGTAAACATCTTGAGATTGACTTCTACACTGTCCGTGATCGAGTCTCTAAGGGTCTTCTACGAGTTTCTTATGTTCCCACTCAAGATCAAGTGGCTGACGTTCTTACAAAACCGCTGCCAAAAGATCAGTTCCACTCAAGAACAAGTTAAGCATTTGTTCCATTCCAAGATCAACTTGAGGGAGGATATTAGAGTCCTATATGTATAATTCTACTCTATGTATTATCTCCTACTAAATTCCAAAGTTGTAGTTATCCTTCCTATTTTGTAATTGTTGTTTAGGAAGGCAAGAACTCTTGTAATATATATATTAGTAGTGTTGTGAATAACAAAAGTAGAGTTTTACCAAAAGTATTTAATTATAACAACGTAATAACTTGGTCTATCTTGGCAATATACACCATAAGCAAGCTCACAAATTGTATGTTACATTAATTAATCATTTTATTCTTGCGTGTGATGTCACCATTGTTTTGACCAGGAATTCAAAATATATATTTATTGGGGAAATTGTCCCTGGTATTGAGCTAAGCCCAATGTTCAAGGCCCATTCAAGGTTCCGGATTCAACCTAGAAGCCTTTGCACTAAGCGCTGCATTTTGATTTTTTTTCTCTTAGTATATAAACTTTTCTTTCTCTCTCTCCAACTCAAACTATTCATTTTACCATTTTTGAAACCCTGATTTCTGTTCTCTTCTCTTCTTTGAGGTGATTTGCTATTCCTTCTTTGAAGCTATTCTTTTGTGTGGTTAATGTCAAGTTCTCTGGAGGCGATTTTATGATGACTAAAGGTTTAGTTGATGTTCTTTCGAAGGAAGATTCATCAGTTTGTTAGAGCTTTTTGCTAAAGGTGTATTCGTTCTAATCTTGTGTTTCTTTAGTCTTATTTGCTGAGATCTTGCTATGTTTGTGCCTTTTATTACCTCTGTGTTGTAATCTTTGAGAATTTGAATAGAGTTTTTCATTGTGGCTTGTTTTGTACTCTTTGTCATGGTCTTCAGTGCCCTTACTTAATAAAATTACTCTCTCCAACAGTGGATTAGCCTGGGAATTAAAAACTCCCAAGATACCACCATATATCTCTGTGTTTGCTACTTTCTGCAATTATTCAATTTTGTCGTATGTTGTATGCGATATTTTTTGGTTTAAGTAACTACATATGGTATCAGAGTCTGTTTGCTTATGAATCGAATCTATATGCTTGCTGTTAATCGTGATTTTCTTGTTTGCATGATACTAGTTTCTTTTTTTATGTTCATGTGTTAAATCTTTTTATTTCGAAAGTTAAATCACTTGTGCAATATTCTCTATGATTCTGTAATTCTCTCTTGTGATATCCTGGACTAAATTTCTCTGTCTCTAATTCATAACTGAGATATTAATTTCTTTTGTTTAGAAATACAATTTTTATATCAAGAAACCAAACCAAGGACATACATCTAAGATAAGAGGACTAGAGCTACTTTGCTCTAATTGATTGAAGAAACTAAAGCTTCAAGAGGTAATGAACTCCATTGACTTTTAATTTTTTTTACATTGTATAAAGAAGACTCCTAAAAGTGGAGTATAAAATTCTATTCACTATGAGTACATTATACCCTCTACTCTTTGTGTGCCTTCTTTCTTTACATGATCTTGCTATTGTGATCAGTTTTTGTGTCTTGGTTCTTGATATTTGTGTGTTTAATACTTCGTGTGTTAGGATCAGTGTTCATCTTGCCTTAGTTTGTGTATCAATCAACTTCTTTTCTTTCTTTATAAGAGTCATATCTAAAATGTTTATAGCTAAGGTCACTTTAGATAAATTTGATGGTAAAGGTGATTACATTATATGGAAAGATAAATTGACTGTTGTCCTAATGCAACACAAGTGCCATAAGGCACTTCTAAGACAATTAAATTTGCCTGATAGTCTTACTACTGAATAAAAGGAGGAAGCAATGAATACTGCTTACTACATAATTATTTAAATCTCACTGATAATGTGCTTAGAAGGGTTAAAGGTATTAAAATTGCTCATGAACTAATTGACAAATTGGATGAGTTGTATATGAATATTAGTACTTCAAGGATAGCATACTTAAAGGAGAAATTATTCAGTTTTAAAATGAATCCTCTTAAAACCATTTATGAAAACTTTGATGATTTTCAAAAACTTACCATTGAACTTGAAAGTGCTAATGTGATTGTATCTAATGATGATCAGTTCATTCTTCTTTTAAACTCTATACTTGACAAGTATAGAGGATTGAAAGACGCTCTTAAGTATGATAGAGATGACTTAGATGTTGATGATATTGTTTCTACTTTAAAAATGAAAGAACTAGGAGTCAAACCTGAGTCTAAACCTAAAGCACAAAATGGTGAAGGTCTGTTTGTTAAAGGAAGAAAGGGAAAGAAGTCTAAAAAGTCTAAGTCCAAACAAGGTCAAAACAGTATTAACACTAATACCAGTTTTGATTAGTCAAGTGATCAGTCTAAGTCTAAGAAATCCTATGTGTGCTATCATTCTGGTAAAAAGGGTCATACTATAAAACCCTACAGAATTAGGATGGCAAGTGAATCTAATAATGGTAAATCTCAAAATGATGTTAATGTTAATGATATAGCTAAAAATAATGAAATGGAAGTATCAACTATAAGTCAAATGAGAGATTCTGATATCTGGATCTTAGATTCAGGTTGTACCATTCACATTACACCTAGGAAAGATTGGCTCACTGATTTTGTTCTAAGTAATGGTGGAAAGGTTCTCATGGGAAATGATTTAAACTGTGAGATACTTAGAACTGATACCGTGTTTATTATGTGTGAAAATAATTTGAAAGTCAGTTTAAGTAATCTTAAATATGTGCCTAATATAAACAGAAATCTCATCTCTTTGAGTTATCTTGATAAAAAGGGTTTTCACTACAAGGCTCAAGGTGGAGCTCTTGCAGTATTAAAAAACAATAAAGTTTTAATTAAAAGGAAACTAAGAGGTGGTTTATATCACTTAATAAGCACTGTCATAACTGGCTCCTGTGATAACATTACTAAATCTGATAACTTTGACTTTTGGCATAAAAGATTAGGACACATAGGTTATAAGGGTCTAAACAATTTGACTTCTAGTGCCAGTCTAAACATACCTAAAGGAATTAAATCTAAAACTTATGAAACTTGCATTTTAGGTAAAGCTCATAAACTGAGCTTTAAAACTGCAAACACCATGTCTAGTAAACCTTTAGATTATATCAACAGTGATCTGTGGGGATCTTCCTATATGTCCTTATCTCTTTCTCAATGTCAGTACTTTGTTACTTTCTCAAGGAAAATTTGGATATACTTCTTGAGAAATAAAAATGATGGGTTTGATAACTTTGTGAAATGGAAGACCATGGTTTAAAACTAAATTGGTATTAAACTAAAAGTTCTTAAGACTGATAATGGACTTGAGTTTGTAAATACTCAATTTAATGAATATTGTAACAATCATGGTATAATAAGGCACAAAACTTGTACCTATACTCCACAGCAAAATGGGGTAGCACAAAGGTACAATATGACTATTTTAAACAAGGTTAGGTGTCTTTTAATTGAATCTGGATTTGCTCATAAGTTTTAGGCTAAATTTGCAGCCACTACTTGCTACATAATAAACAGATCACCTAGTTTTGATCTATGTTTAAAATGCCATAATCAAATGTAGTATAATAAACCAATCAATTACAGTAATCTAAGAACTTTTGGTTATCTTGCTCATGTTCACAATAATGAATCTAAATTGGATCTAGAGCTAAGAAATGCATATTTCTTGGCTATCCAAGTGGTGTAAAAGGATATAGACTGTGGTCTTTAAGTGAGAACAAAGTTATCATTAGTAGAGATGTGTTTTTTAATGAGAATGTTTTGCCTAAAACATTAAACAACCAAGATTTAATTCAGCATGATAGAATTCCCTTTGAGGTGGAGTTCTCTAATCCAAATAGGACAAATAGGAATCATGAAATTGAAAATGGCCAAGTTAATGATGATTATGATCAAGTTTCAAATGAACATCAACCTGATCAATTAGATAATAACTTACCTACTGAACATGAATATGAAGTCAATTAAGAATTAGATACTAATAATCTTCAAACTTTGAATCAAAGGCCCAGAAGGGAATCTAGATTTCCTTCAGGGTTCAAAAACTACATTGTATATGATTGTAATTACTCTAATCTTGTTAAATTCTCTCTTTTGAATGTTGAATGTGTTGATCAAAGTGACCCCAAGTCTTATACTAAAGCTAGATATAGTAAAGATTGGGATAAGTGGTCTCTAGCTATGAAAGAGGAGCTAGAATTACTTAACAAAAATAAAACTTGGATCCTAGTTCCTAAACCTGAAGGGAAAAGAATTATTGGTAATAAATGGATTTTTAGGAGGAGACCTCCTATTCCAGGGGTTGAACCAGGAAGGTTCAAAGCTAGGTTTGTTGCCAAAGGCTTCTCCCAAGTTGAAGGCATAGACTACCAAGAAATTTTTTCACCTGTTGTTAAAGATGTTTCCATTAGATTGATTTTATCCTTGGTTGCTTCTTTTAATCTACATTCTTGCATGGTGAACTTTAAGATGAACTTTACATGTCTCAGCCTGAAGGAACTGTATCTAAAGGTCATGAAAATTTAGTCTATCTTCTTAAAAAATCTATGTATGGTTTAAAGTAGTCCCCTAGGCAGTGGTACATGAAGTTTGATGAGTTTATGCTTAAATTCAATTTCACTAGAATTCAGTTTGATTCTTGTGTCTACTTTAACAAATTGGGAAATAACCAATACATTTACCTCCTGCTTTATGTTGATGACATTCTTATTGCAAGTAAAACTAAAATTGAAATTGATAAACTCAAACAAAACTTAACTCTATGTTTGAAGTGAAAGATTTGGGACCTGCGAGGAGAATTTTAGGGACAAATATCTTTAGGGATAGAGACTAAGGTCATTTAGTCTTAACTCAAAGCAATTATATTGAGAAAGTCTTAAATTACTTTTATCTAAACCGTGCTAAACTTGTTAACACACCTATTGGAGCCTAATTCAAATTATCTATGTCAAAAGCTAATTTGAGTTCTGAAGAATCTACATTCATGGAATATGTACCATATCAGAATGTAGTTGGTTCCTTTATGTATGCAATGGTGTGTACCAGGCCTGACATAGCCTATGGGGTGAGCTTGGTTAGTAGATATATGTAAAATCTAGATAAAACTCACTAGAATGCTGTAAAATGGCTAGGTAGATATTTACATGGAAATTCAAGTTTACGTTTACTTTATAAAAATTTTGAAAACAATGAGATTAGCATTAATGGATATTGTGACTCTGATTATGCTGCTGACATTGATAAAAGGAGGTCTATTACAGGTTTTTATTTTACTGTTGGTAACAATTTGGTTAGTTGGAAATCTTGTATGCAACATGTTGTAGCTTTGTCTACCACTGAGGCAGAATACATTTCCTTAATAGAAGCTGTTAAGGAAGCTTTGTAGCTTAAAGGAATTCTATCTGAACTTTGTATTAAACAAAACACTGTTAATATTCACTACGATTCACAATCTGCTATACATTTGTGTAAGAATGTTGTTTACCATGAAAGAACTAAGCACATATACGTAAAACTTCACTTTATAAGGGAAACTATTGCATCTGGTGATATTTTTGTAATCAAAATTCACACAAGTGTTAATCTTGTTGATTTATTGACTAAAGTGATTCTTGTTGACAAATTTCAAGTGGCTCTCGATAAGTTAAGATTGGTGCAGTTTGACTTCAAGTCAAACGGTGCCTCCTACTTGAAGTGATTTCTTTTAGCCAAAAGTTTTAAGGGAGCTTGAAGTGGTTTTATTAAGTAAGTTGGTACCAAGGGCCAAAGGTGGAGAATGTTGGGGAAATTATCTTCAAGGCCCATTCTGTTGGTTAATCAAAATAGTAATTGAACATGCAAAGGTTGCAAAGCAAAATTTTAGAACTTAAAATTAACCTAAGGATCTCCTAAGCATATCATGATTGATATAACGTACGTTAAAACGTTCCGTAGATGCTTTTAGGTTTATATAATATATAAAAGAAACCTATTATCTAAAGATTAAAGCATTACCAGTTGATGCGTGCTTGATCTCTCTTTTGGTAGCGGCGTTCCCTTTGAGCAATTTCGATAGCACAAGCCTCCAAACTAGGAGAGCCTCTATGACTTGATCCACACTGATCTTTACCAACCAAAACCTTGATCAGGTAGAACCCGTCGATTGATAGCAACTGCTAGATTACTCGTAAATCAACCCGAAAACCAAACTCGAAAGCTCACTTAAAATTAGAACCTTCTAAAAGAACTCTTCAATTTTTTCAGAGAAACTCATGGAGGATCTCACACAACAAAAGAAGAGGAGAGTAGAAATCAGAGAGAAAATAATCTCAAAGCTTTTTGTTGTGTATGAATAATGAGAGGCTTTGAAGCCTATTTATAGAGAACACCACTCAGCCATTTTGTATCTTTATCGATTAGAAACCCATTCCATCAATCGTTTACTCTGATCAAAGGTTTATGTGTCACTTCAACAAGGGGCCCTAAGGTACATCTCCATTATATTACTATATCACGAGTGATGGATCCCATCTTGACTACACAGCTTACCAACATGTGATCATTGCTATACCTGTAATCACCCGTATCATCCTGATCGTCATGGTATGAGTAAGTATGACCTAAAGTATAGCAACTCCTATATAAGGCAACCGATATCTCAGGTCTAAGGATACCTGTACTGCTACTGCAATAAGACATGACACCAACACATGGAAAAAGTTATTTTCGAGTGTCTGTCTTATAGCTGTCTCTAATGTATTACCCGAATACATTCATATGTTAACTCAAGGTAACACCTTCAACTCATGAGATCAGCTGCTTGGATTTAATCCAAGGAGTAAGTCTACACATGCTAGTTTATCCGCTCCATTGATGTCCAGTCTCAATGAAACTACAACTAGGGATATTTAGACTATTCATAGTAACACGTATGTATAGTTCTCACTCCACATAACTCCCACTATGTCCTTGCACTTTTACGCTATGAATTAGTTACAGACTTTATTTCATCAATGTGCATATACATATTAAAACATATATGATACCAGCGAGATACAATAAATAAAAAGCACTGATAAGTAACAAAGATGCATTGATTAATATTAATAATAATTCGAAATTGTTTGTACATTATAGCTAATAATGATATATCGCCCTAATTACTTCTAGGGCATATATCATGTCTAACACATTCAAGATTCCGGATTCAACCTGGAAGCCTTTGCACTAAGTGTTGTGTTTTTATTTTTTTCTCTT
>CATIWQ010491873.1:0-12874 GCA_949673415.1 Euphorbia schlechtendalii
TATAGTAGAGTAAAATATGCAAAATAATCAAAGTTGTTTGAAACACTAGATAACTTAAACAAACTCGGTTCTAGATGCCCAAATATCCTATAATTCACCATAGAACAACACATGAAATGACTTTCCTAAAACTAGGTTAAACGAATTATAACACTTATAAGAACCTAGATAACAATAATACTATGCTTAGTACAGGTCGCTCTCACATAGCCATATTTAGCAAGTTACCACTCCAAAAATGATGGCTCACTAAACAACATTATAATCACATATCCAATGATTATACACAATCTTGTTAACCCCGAAATCACTCTTAAAGTCAACTTGAAAGCATATAACTTGATTAATATAAATGATGCAAGACGAAATACTCGTTATGACACATAGACATATCATAAACTTTGAAATAGAAAAACAAAGTAAAGTTGTAAGGTATGCAAGTGAAACCTAAAGTTGATCAAACTGTATCCACTCTTTTAATGGGAGTTGTCAATTCCCGCAACTCCTACGTCTACTTTGAATTCGGTCTCGACTCGTACAGAACCTCCACTAGGATGCTAGTCTTTGTGAATATTAAACAAATGAATGTTGAAGAACATAAACTTTAATTGATAAGTGCTTTGCAATTACACTCATACAACAATCTCTTGAATATGTGGAGAAATCTAGTGACCGAAATAAGAATCGAATCACTTATACATTTTTCTCTCTAACACTTTGAACTAGCGAAATCTATAACTTTCACTTTCTATCTCTGTCAAACATGTTTTCTTCATCTATTCCCCATGCATCATCATGAAATTGGTTGATGTGAACTTTATTTATAGAGTGTGAAGGTTTGTGTTTATCAAAACCAAGAGACATGTCCATTGGTGAAGGGTTGCATCATCTTCAGTTTGATTGGTGCAAGAATTCATGCTTATTATCAATGGATAGGCACCTTTTCTTGGCTTCATTATCCCAAAAAGGTGTCTTTTTGTTTGACAATTTATGGCGGTTGATGGTAGTTGATCATCCTTATCCGGTGGTTGGAAGTTGAGAAGAGTTATCCAAAACTATCACAAGTAGTGAGCGTGACACACATGTTGCGATTGTGAACATTAATTGGTAACTTTTTGTTTGTGAAGAATGATAAGTCATGACCGTGAATAGGTATCATGAACATGACATGTGCTTTTCGTCATGATTCTTCTTTGCAACTTTACCGATCTTTGACAACTTTTATCAAGCTAATTCCTTGCTTTCCACGCATCTTTTTGCACATTTTTCACTATTTTTACATAGAATTTCATCTTTGATCATTTCACTCCCAAGATTCACCTAGTTTCTACACTTGCATAAAAAATAACTACATACCACGTGAAATCTTTTACATGAATTATAAAATGACTTTAAACCATATCATTTTATGATTGAAAATATCAAGATAATAAGTGTAATTATACACTTATCACACCCCCACACTTAACTTTTGCCTTGTCCTCAAGGTAAACATAGCAAAAGTGTATACAATAGTAATTTAAGTTCGTACCTCATTTGGCAAAAGACTATTATAGTGAGTACCACATTCCCATGTTGCATAAAGTTCAAGTAAAAGTTCAAAATTTCCCATAAATTAGTAATGTGCAATTTATATTGTTTAGTTTCGTACCTTTGCTCTTAATGGAGGGCCAACCGAATTACGTCTTCATATAAGTGTTATACGATCGCTCGAATATTTCCTTCTCTTAAGTATAGTATAAAGTATAAAGGATAAAGGGAGCACACTTTGGAAAGTTTGATCTCAAGGCATTTTTAGGTAGCCTGGGATGCTAAACATTCTTAGTGGTTGCATTTTATACTTCAACATTCATTTGTTCAATATTCACAAAGAATAGCATCCTAGCGGAGGTTCTATACGAGTCGAGACGAATTCAAAGTACACGCAAGAATTGCGGGAATTGACGACTCCCATTAAAGAGTGGATACGGTTTGATCAACTTTAGCTTTCACTTGCATACCTTACAACATTACTTTGTTTTCTACTTATACTTTCTATTTCAAAATTTATGATATGTCTATGTGTCATAACGAGTATTTCATCTTGCGTCATTTATATTAATCAAGTTATATGCTTTCGAGTTAACTTTAAGACTGATTTCGGTGTTAACAAGATTATATATAATTACTGGATCTGTGATTATAATGTTGTTTAGTGAGCCAACATTTCTGGAGTGGTAACTTGCTAAATATGGCTATGTGAGAGCGACCCATACTAAGCATAGTATTATTGCTATCCAGGTTTTTATAAATGTCATAATTTGTTTACTCTAGATTTAGAAAAGTCATTTCATGTGTTGCTCTACTGTGACATATTGAATATTTAGGCGTCTAGAACCTGGTTTGTTAAAGTTATCTAGTATACGAAATATTCTTGATGATTTTGCATATTTTTCTCTACTATACTTGTTCTTAGGGAATATTTATATACTTTACATCTTCTCTAATCTATTCATGCATATGTTTATTCAACAGTCTACCATCCAAACCCTCCAATACAAATTATCTTATTTCTTTTGTTCCTTAACTCTAGTTGGTCTTTAGAATCGAATTCTTTCCCTATGGGATCGATATCTTTTAAAACTACATCGTAACTGTATACTTGCAGTGGTCATCATTTTTCTATTTGATAAGCGGTACTAACAACACCTGTTCATATTTAGAACTTTTATCTTATCAGTAGAAAAGTGGGAAACAGGGTTTTTGGCACCGTTACCAAATATAAGCCTATCAGAATGAGTATAGTCAAAATCTTGTGATCAAGTTTTTGGCACCGTTGCTGGGGAAGGCAAGTGCGTTCTTAGAGATCAAAAATTGTTGGAGACTATGGTACATTTTTATTTTATTTTATTTTATTTTATTTATATATCTATTTGATATTGCATTTTGTGTCTAAAATGTTTAATAACATTCATTGGGATAAGTTTTGTGGTGATTACATGATTGATAACTTAATTGATACATGCGTAGATGAAATTTGCCATGTTACATCTCATGAAGAGTCAACATCTCAATCCCTTGAAAATTTAGAATATTCCTCTGAAATTGAAAAATTAGTTAGAGAAGATGATCCTATACCACTTTCTATAAATAAACCACCTTTAGTAGAGTTGAAGCAGTTGCTTAGTCATTTGAAGTATGCATTTTTAGGAAACAACAATTCTTTACCCATTATCATTTCTAGTAAGTTATTTGAATAGCAAGAAGAAGCATTATTGGAGATAATAAAGGGGAGAATAAAGAGTATTGGTTGGCATATTTCCGATATTATAGGGATTAGCCCTAATATAGTGATGCATTCTATTAATTTGGAAAATGATAGTAAACCTAAAATAAAAAGGCAAAGAAGATTAAATCCACACATGAAGGAAGTTGTTAAGAAGGAGATTATTAAGTTACTAGATGGAAGAATTATCTATCCAATTTTAGATAGTGAATGGGTCAGTCCTATTCAATGTGTTCCGAAAAAGGGAGGTATTACTGTAATCCAAAATGAAAAGGGTAACTTAGTTCCTACTAAGACAAAAACTGGATGGAGAGTTTACATAGATTACAGAAAATTAAATGAAGCCATTAGGAAAGACCATTTCCCTTTACCATTTATAGATCAAATGTTAGAAAGGATATCAAGTCATGCATTTTACTATTTTCTTGATGGATTCTCTGGATATTTTCAAATTCATATTAACCCAGATGACCAAGACAAAACCACTTTTACATGTCCATTTGGTACATTTGCTTATAGAAGAATGCCTTTTGGGTAGTGCAATGCTCCGGCTACTTTTCAAAGGTGTGTTTCGGCTATTTTTAGTAATTATGGAAGTTTTCATGGATGATTTCTCTGTATATGGAGATTCTTTTGAAAAATGTCTAGAAAATTTGGATACAGTACTTGCTAGATGTGAGGAAACTAATTTGGTATTGAATTGGGAGAAATGTCATTTTATGGTTAATGAAGGTATAGTTTTAGGTCATAAGATAGATGAGAAGGGAATTCATGTAGATATAGCGAAAACCGAGATCATTGAGAAATTATCTCCTCCCACAAATGTTAAGGGAATATGATAGTTTCTAGGCCATGCTGGATTTTACAGAAGGTTTATTAAAGATTTTTCGGTTATAACTAAGCCTTTAACTAAATTATTAGTTAAAGATGTGAAGTTCGATTTCTCTGATGACTATTTAAAATCCTTCAACACCTTAAAACAAGCATTAGTTTTGGCACCAATAATTGTGAAACCAAATTGGCCTCTGCCAGTTGAATTGATGTGTGATGCTAGTGATGTTGCTATTGGTTGTGTATTAGGTCAAAGGTATGAAAAGAATTTGCATGCAATTTATTATGCGGGTCACACTTTGTCTTCTTCATAATTCAATTACACTACCACTGAAAAAGAGATGTTAGCAGTCGTATATGCATGTGACAAGTTTAGATCAAATTTGATTGGATCTAAAGTAATAGTTTATATAGATCAAGCTGCTTTGAGATATTTGTTTGCTAAGAAAGATGCCAAACCTAGATTAATTAAGTGGATCTTCTTTTACAAGAATTCTACTTAGAAATAAGGGACAAAAAGGGAAGTGAGAATACCGTAGCTGATCACTTATCTCGTTTAGAAGATGATAAGGGACCTATAGGTGAAACTGGTGATATCAATGAACTTTTTCCAGATGAAAATCTTATGTCTGTTAAACATACTGTTAGTCCATGGTATGCCGACTTTGCAAATTATTTGGTTACGCGTACTTTACCCTTTGATTTAGATTCTAATGGTAAGAAGAAATTTCTTAAGGATATTATATCATTTATGTGGGATGATCCTTATTTATTTAAGGTATGTGCTGACGGTAATATTCGAAGATGTATAGGTGATACTAACTTTTCTTCAGTTTTAAGTCATTACCATGATAGCATATATGGAGGACATTTAAGACCAGCAAAAACTGCTACTAAAGTTTTAGAAAGTGGATTTTATTAGCCAACATTGTTCAAAGATGCTAGAGATTTTGTTCAGAATTGTGATAATTGTCAAAGAACAGGAAACATAAGTCGAAGAGATGAGATGCTATTGAAAAACATCTTAGAAGTAGAGCTTTTTTATGTTTGGTGTATAGATTTCATGGGACCATTCCCTACCTCTAATGGTAATAATTACATTCTGGTTGTAGTTGATTATGTTTCAAAATGGGTAGAAGCTAGTGCATATAGTAAGAATGATGCTAGAGTAGTTGCTAAGTTTCTTAAGTAATTATTTAGTAGATTTGGAGTTCCTAGGACCATAATTAGCGATGGAGGTTCACATTTCATCAATAAGACTTTTGAAAGATTGATGCATAAGTATGTAGTACATCATAAGGTTGCTGCCTCATATCACCCTTAGACTAATGGTCAAGTAGAAGTTTCTAATTGAGAAATTAAGTGGATTCTCGAAAAGACTGTCTCGAATTCTAGGAAGGATTGGTCTACTAAGTTAAATGATGCATTATGGGCTTACAAAATAGCTTTTAAGACACCTATTTGTATGACACCCTATAAGTTGGTTTACATAAAGGCTTGTCATTTATCTGTAGAATTAGAGCATTAGGCTTTATGGGCTTTGAAGAATTTGAATATGGATTTACACAAAGTCGGTGAAAGAAGAAAGTTGGATTTAAATGCGTTAGAAGAACTACGTTTATCATCATATGAAAATGCAAAGATTTATAAAAAGAAGACAAAACGATGGCACGATGCAAAACTATGGGAAATAAGCTTAAGATTGGAGATATAGTTCTATTATATAATTCTAGACTTCACTTATTCTTTGGAAAACTCAAATCTCATTGGAAAGGACCTTATGAAGTTATTTAGGTATTTGACAATGGAGCATTGGAATTGAAAGCTGAAAATGGTGAAATATTTCGAGCCAATAGCCAAAGATGCAAATCATATCTCAAAAATAAATTTCAACAACAAGATGTTGATGTTCAATTACTATCTTCACCATAAATCATTCCAAGTATGAAAATAGTAAATATTAAATATTTATATTTAACATATTTGTTTTTATAAGTTTTTCTAGGACTAAGTCTAAAAATTGAAGAAATAGAGGAATTGAAGAAAGTTATGACCGCGACATAGATCTTGCCCATGACATTGTGTAGTAATACTGTCTGTTCCTATTATGAAGAAAGTCACGATCACGACACTGGAAGAAAACGGGTTTACTCTTTTCTTTACTTTTCTTTTTCAAATTTTTAGACTAGTTGTTTGTTTTTAGTTTTTTTAGATTTTAATTTTTAAAGTCTTTCGCAATGAGGACATTGTATTCTTTAGTGTGGGGGGGCATTTGTAAAAATCCCAAAAATCCAAAAAAATCGAATAAATTAAAAAAACTTGAAGAACATGGAAAATTTTCTTGATTTTGTGTTATTTATACATTATCCATAACTATACTATACTAATATATTTTCCAAGGTTATTGTTTGTGTTAGGTATTACAAGTTTGATGTTAGTGCAAATTTCGAACAAAAATTTTTGTTTCGAGTGTGAGCGCTTTTGTTACAATATTTAGCATTTGGCAAGGATGAGTGATGAGTAACATTCGAAAGCAACATTCCAAGTAAGTTTCGATATATATTTCAATGCAACATGAATTAGTGTAAGTTGCATAGTTTTAGTTTAAAGCTACCGATAAGTTAGTAGTGGAGTAATATCTAAGTAGTGTTCTTACTATGAGTTTTATATGCTATTCTCGAATACATCCTATAAGTATTGAGTGTGTTTAAAGTGTTGGGAAACTATAGCCATAATACTTTGAATGTAATCAATAAAAGATGAGGGTATTAAGAGAGAAAAAATCAAAAGAAAGAGAGGATAACCAATGAGTTATACAAAAGGTGAAGATTGGTACGGAGCAGAAACTGTAACCATTCAATGAGTTAAAAAAAGAAAGAAAGCATTACATGAAAAATGGGTGCAAAATACAAATCTGTACTTCAAAAACATATGCTTAAAAGAAAAAAAATGAGAGAAAGTGGTATGGAGCATAAAATGCAACCACTAAAAAAAGGGGAGAGTGGTATGGAGCATAAAATGCAACCACTAAAAAAAGGGGAGAGTGTGTTTTATCATCCTAGGTTACCTAAAAATGCCTTGAGATCAAATTTTCCAAAGTGTGCTCCTTTTGTCCTTTATACTTTATACAATACTTGAGAGAAGGAAATATTCGAGTGAGTATATAACGCTTGTATGAAGATGCAATTCGGTTGACCCTCCATTAAGAGCAAAGGTATGAAACTAGACTATATAAATTACACATTACTAATTTGTGAGAAATTTCAAACACTTTACTTGAATCTTATGCAACATGGGAATGTGATACTTATGATAATAGTCTTTCACCAAATGAGACACGAACTTGCATTACAAATTTATACACTTCTGTTGTATTTACCTTGAGGATAAGGCAAAAGTTAAGTGTGGGGGTGTGATAAGTGTATAATTACACTTATTATCAAGATATTTTTATTCATAAAATGATATGGTTTTGAGTCATTTTATACTTCATATAAAAGATTTCACGTGGTATGTAGTTGGTTTTAATGCAAGTGCAGAAACTAGGTGAATTTTGAAAGTGAAATGATCAAAGATGGAATTCTATGTAAAAAGAGTGAAAAAGGTGCAAAAAGATGTGCGGAACATAAGGAAATGGCTTAGGATCGAAGCTGTCAAATATCGGCAAAGTTGCAAAGGAAAATCATGAAGAAAAGCATTGTTCACGATCGTGACACCCATTCATGGTCACGACTTGTCACCCTTCATAAATAGAAAGTTGCCAACCACTGTTCACGATCATGACATGTAGTTCACGGTAGTGACTTGTGACGGTTATTGGTTATTTCTCCTCAACTACAACCGTCGGATAAGAACGATCAACTGCCATCAAGTACCAGAAAAAAAGACACCTATTAGAAGTAGACCAGTCACAAAAAGGTACCTTTGCTCTTAATGGAGGGCCAACTGAATTGCGTCTTCATATAAGCATTATACGCTCGCTCGAATATTTCCTTCTCTTAAGTATAGTATAAAGTATAAAGGATAAAGGGAGCACACTTTGGAAAGTTTGATCTCAAGGCATTTTTAGGTAGCCTGGGATGCTAAACACTCTTAGTGGTTGCATTTTATGCTTGAACATTCATTTGTTCGATATTCACAAAGAATAGCATCCTAGTGGAGGTTCTATACTAGTCGAGACCGAATTCAAAGTAGACATAGGAATTACGGGAATTGATGACTCCCATTAAAGAGTGGATACAGTTTGATCAACTTTAGCTTTCACTTGTATACCTTACAACTTTCCTTTGTTTTCTACTTATACTTTCTATTTCAAAATTTATGATATGTCTATGTGTCATAATGAGTATTTCATCTTATATTAATAAAGTTATATGCTTTCGAGTTAACTTTAAGAGTGATTTTAGGGTTAACAAGATTGTGTATAATCACTGAATCTACAATTATAACGCTGTTTAGTGAGCCAACATTTTTGGAATGGTAACTTACTAAATATGGCTATGTGAGCGACCTGTACTAATTATAGTATTATTGTTATCCAAGTTTTTATAAATGTCATAATTCGTTTACCCTAGATTTAGAAAAGTCATTTCATGTGTTGCTCTGCGGTGAATTATTTACTATTGGGTGTCTAGAACCTAGTTTGTTTAAGTTGTCTAGTATACGAAATATTCTTGATGATTTTGCATATTTTTCTCTACTATACTTGTTCTTAGGAAATATCTATATAGTTTACATCTTCTCTAATCTGTTCATGCATCTGTCTATTCATTAGTCTATCATCCAAACCCTCCAATACAAATTATCTTATTTCTTTTGTTCCGTGACTCTAGTTGGTATTTAAAACAGCATTATTTCCCTATGGGATCGATATCTTTTAAAACTACATCGTAATTGTATACTTGCAGTGTCCATCATTTTTCTATTTGATAAGCGGTATTGACAACTCATGTTCAAATTTAGAACTTTTATCTTATCAATAGAAAAGTGGGGAACAAGGTTTTTGGCACCGTTACTAAATATAAGCCTATCGGAACGAGTATAGTCAAAATTTTGCAATCAAAGTGTGCTCAAACTCGAAACAACTTGTTCGAAATATGGACTAACATCAAACATGTAATACCTAACACTTATAATAACCTTGGAACATACATTAGTATAGTATAGGTATGGATAAGGTATACACAACACAAAATCAAGAAAAATTTCATATTCTTCAACTTTTTTAATTTATTTGATTTTTTTGGATTTTTGGGATTTTTTTACAAATGCCCCCCACACTAAAGAACACAATGTCCTCATTGTGAGTGACTTTATTAAAAATGAAAAACACAAAAATGAAAAACAAACAAACAAACAAACTGTACAAATCCTAAACTTAAATGGAAAGTAGATAATCATTCGGAAGGGATCGACTCGGGCAACAGCTCAATCTTATAATAAGATTCCCGTAAATCTCGCTCAATATCAAACATTAGCGTATGAATCTCGTCGATTTTCTTATGAATTGAGATTTGCGCTTCCATAAGTTCGTTCAACTTTCCCCGGAGGTTGGTTGCTTTACGCTCTTCTTCCCTTTCTTTTTCTCTTTCTCTTCTTCTATCGGCCTCCATTCTCTCCTCCCATGATTTCCAATCATGAGTGATCCTATCTTCTCCTGTGCACTTTTCCAGAAATCTATACTTGAAGAATAAGTCTATGGTTAATTCTGGAATCTCATCTTCATCAGTAAAGACTTCAGTGGAGTAAGGCATTTATCCAAGTTATCCCAACAAATTCACCATCGTATGATACTCATATTCTGTTACTTCGGGATTTTGGGCGGCAAACATAAGTTCCTCCATCATTATTCCTGAAACATCAATAGGCGTACCATTCCAAATAGCTTCCATTACAAACAATTCTTCAGGAATGACTATATCGAAAGTTGACTTGCCAAACAATACACCACTTAAATAAAAGTGCAAGGCGAGCAAACAAGGATCTCGAATCCACCGACTATAGGAAGATGTTTGTTTGAACTCAGTCTGGCTGGTCAAGTGGTTCCATGTGGGTAAAGGATCCCATCCAGGAAGCATCTTGTTGTAGGAGTCCATTGGAAATCTCATATACTTCTTAAGCGCCTTTCTGGTCAACTTGTACTCCCTTCCTTGATGATGATAAATTAGGCAGTCCTTTTATCATTCTTCCATGCCAACGTCACCAACATTTCTATGCAGTTCTCAACACTATTCTCCAATGTTATGTTTGTATAAATGATAAAGTTCAGAATTCTGAGGTAGTACATCACTCTGTCATAAACCCCAAGGTTACTGAAACTGTTCCTATTAATAATATAGGAACTCTTAAATTTAGCATTCTTGATCATCTCGTAGTGATCTCCTTCTTCACGAGAATAGATAGGGAATGGTGCCTCATACCATTCTTGAAGGTTTGAGGGAGGGACCAGATTGGATTTATTTGTTAGAACCATGTTGAATTGAAAAGATTGAAGGAATGGAATGGTTTCAAATTTGGAAAATTGTTGATTGAAAAAGATAAGAAATAAGATTTTCAAAAGTGAGAACTGATGTATAATCGCACATCAATTTATAGAGTTTGGAAAAATAACCGTCGAATAACTGCTAAATTGCCGTAGTTTTCAGACAAGTCGTGATCGTGACTATATGTCGTGAGTGACTTACGAGAATTGAGAAACAGAAAGTTTTGTATAGGGATTTACGAGCACGATATGGAGTCGTGAACGCGAATAGACAAAATAAAAGAAAACCTTCTATTTTTCAAGAATTTAGATGTAATAATATGACTTATCACCTCCAAGATAATTATTTCATATTCTTTTCATATCCAAGTTAAGATAGACATTATACAGTTCAGGAAAGAAATAAATAGTTATAATTAGAAAATGTACCATACTCTTCCAGTATTTGATCTTCAAAACACACGTTCAATCCCCACTAATATGATATCTAAAACGCACTTACCTTCCACGGCAACGGCGCCAAAAACTTGTTGGCCACTTTTCTACTAATAATATAAAATTTCTAAATATGAACAGGTGTTGTGAGTACCGCTTATCAAATAGAAAAAAGATGATAACTGCAAGTATACAGTTGCGATGTAGTTTTAAAAGATATCGATCCCACAAGGAAGGAATTTGGTTCTAGATATCAAATAGAGTTACGGGATGAAAGAAAATACAATGATTTGAAGGTTTTGAATGGTAAACTGATGAATAAACAGATGCATGAATAGATTAGCGAAGATACAAAATATATAGATATTCCCTAAGAACAAGTATAGTAGAGTAAAATATGAAAAATAATCAAAGTTGTTTTAAACACTAGATAACTTCAACAAACTCAGTTCTAGATGCCCAAATATCCTATAATTCACTGCAGAGCAACACATGAAATGAATTTCCTAAATCTAGGGTAAACGAATTATGACACTTATAAGAACCTGGATAACAACAATAATATGCTTAGTACGGGTCGCTCTCACATAGCCATATTTAGCAAGTTACCACTCCAAAAATGTTGGCTTACTAAACAGCATTATAATCACATATCTAGTGGTTATACACAATCTTGTTAACCTCGAAATCACTCTTAAAGTCAACTTGAAAGCATATAACTTGATTAATATAAATGACGCAAGATGAAATACTCGTTATGACACACGGACATATCATAAACTTTGAATTAGAAAGTATAAGTAGAAAACAAAGTAAAGTTGTAAGGTATGCAAGGGAAATCTAAAGTTGATCAAACCGTATCCACTCTTTTAATGGGAGTCATCAATTCTCGCAATTCCTGTGTCTACTTTAAATTTTGTCTTGACTCGTACAGAACCTCTGCTAGGATGCTATTCTTTATGAATATTGAACAAATGAATGTTGAAGAACAGATGCTTTTATTGATAAGTGCTTTGCAATTACACTCATACAATAATCGCACGAATTTGTGGAGAAATCTAGTGACCGAAATAAGAATCGGATCACTTGTACATTTCTCTCTCTAACACTTTGAACTACAGAAATCTATAACTTTCAATTTCTATCTATGTCATGCACATTTTCTTCATCTATTCCCCATGCATCATCATGAAATTGGTTGATGTGAACTCTATTTATAGAGTGCAAAGGGTTATGTTTATCCAAATGAAGATTCGTGTCCATTGGTTAACGGTTGCATCATCTTCAATGTGATTGGTGCAATAATTCATCCTTATCATCAATGGATAGGAACCTTTTCATGGCTTCATTGTCCACAAAAGGTGTCTTTTTGTTTGACAGTTGGTGGTGATTGATTATCCTTATCCGGCGATTAGAAGTTGAGAAGAGTTATCCAAAACCGTCACAAGTCATGAGCGTGACATACATGTCGTGATCATGAACATTGGTTGGTAACATTCTATTTGTGAAGAATGACAAGTCACGACCATGAATAGGTATCACAATCATGATATGTGGTTTTCTTCATGATTATTCTTTGCAACTTTACCGATCTTTGAAAACTTTGATCCTAAGCTAATTCCTTGAGTTCCATGCATCTTTTTGCACCTTTTTCACTCTTTTTGCATAGAATTTCATCTTTGATCATTTCACTCCCAAGATTCACCTAGTTTCTGCACTTGCATCAAAAACAACTACATACCATGTGAAATTTTTTATATGAAGTATAAAATGACTTTAAACCATATCGTTTTATGATTGAAAATATCAAGATAATAAGTGTAATTATACACTTATCATATATCAAGGCATGCTTGATCGAC
>CATIWQ010491937.1:0-10721 GCA_949673415.1 Euphorbia schlechtendalii
CCATGCGGTCATTTTCACTAATAAAATTGACCAACATACATGTAAATAAAAATGAAATGTTTTTATTTAAATTAACAACTTTAAATCGCCGATGTTTTAATTAGGCCACACGGGCCTCATCAAAATCAAATCGAGCATACGTGATATATCTCCTGTGCTAACCTTTGTGGTTGCAGGTTAGATGTATGTTAAGCTTTTATTTTCCTTCGGGTATTGCACATATTTTACGGAAAATGTGAATAATAGGTTAGCGGGTGGTTGCATCCCCCGATTTTTGAAGCCTTGTAATTTTATTTTCCGCATTTACTTTCCACATTTACTTACTGTTTTTATGGATGATTTATTTTTCCATTTTTGTGAATGTTTTATTATTTCGCAATACGTGAATCATGCATTTAACTCCAAAAATGACATAAGTGCGAATATGCACAATTAAAAGAAAATGGTTTTCTGTAGATGTAATATATTGTGATCACTTAAGAAATAAGCAACTTGCCGTCCCCCGGACGTTAAGCCTCACAGGACTCTAATTCCTGGAAAGAGCTAATCCAGGTGGCGACTCCACACTGAGAGGCGGCGGATTCGGGTTCGAACCGATCTTAAACGTTTTCGTCTTTTTCTCTTTTTAACCTTTTTTTTCCGGGTCCCAGACCCGGTGCTTTTCCTTCATCTGTTTTCAAAACATCACGGTGGACCGCGGCTATGAAACCCTGCGCTCTCTCGGCCCACCGCTCCGTGTCGCCCGCTCACACTTACTTCTTGTGACAAATCAGAGAAAATACATTTTGCGATGCATGTTTTAATTATTTGATTGAGTTTATGCGAAGCAAAATTTTTTTTCCTTTCAATAAAAATTTAAAACATGAGGAAGAAATGAGTTTGATAAAAAAATTCGAGGTATCCCGAAAACCACTCCGTTGTTTAGGAGGCTTTTGTGGTTTTGTAATGTGGTAAAACCTAAATAGACTTGAATTGACTTTAGGCTTGAGTGGCCCATCATCTTATTTGCATGTTCCTCAACTGGAGGTGGAGTTTCTTGTCTACAGGGATGGTGTTTCCCCACCTTGGCATCGTCTTTACCTGTAAATGATGTGATGTGAATGTAATGCATGATTTTATAAATGGTATATATCATATGATGTATGTTTATCTATTGTAGGTGTTGTGGGCTTCATTCATTGAAGAGCATTCTCTTGTGCTGGTGCATGGGTGTCCCTAAGATTTGTCTTATTGGGGAATCCATGGATGACTTCCTCAAAGCGATGACCATGGGTTCGTTGAATCAGATTCGAGTTCAGAGCTTGGATATGGTCTAAGGAAGATCCAGATAAGCCATTGACCACACATTGTGTTGTCGATGATCGCTTGTAAGCCATTTGCCTATGGTGTTGGAGTTATATAGTGCCATGTACCGTTCCGAGGAGGAGATGATGAATTTGATATTTCTTTGGTTCTAATTTCTACATAGGTCACCCTTACGGGTTTTCAATCTATCAAACCTTGTCTTAATTTTTGCCTGGACCGCCCTTTCAGGTTTTCAATCTAGTAGACTCATTTTTCTTTATTATTATTTTTTGATTTTTTTGGATGTTTATTTGAGATATTCTACCATTGGCATGCAAGTAATCAAAATAAGCATATGCATAAAGATTCAGCAAAAGGACAATTCATTGATGAACTTAATAGGGGTATAAATTTTTCAAATGATTTGACTCCGGCCATCAATTAGCCCTTTCAGGTTTTCTAACTAATATGGTTCTCTCTATGTCGTAAGTTCTGCCTAAGCCACCCGTTTTCAACTCAAGGGACTGTTCTTTTTCTATTTTGAAAAGAAGCCCTAATTTTTGCTCAACTAACAAAGTGTTAATTGATAGGCTAATTTATTTTTTATTGGTACTTCTATTTACCGATTTATTTCTTTCACCTATGCTTGATAGCAATTGTGCAAGACTTGCTTAATTTGGTAGATCGGCCATCGTCCATTCCCATGACTTCATTTGTTGCCTTGTTCAACGAATCTGATCGATTGGTTGGTGCTCATGCTGCTTTGCTAGCTTGAGGTATATGCGGTGATGATTCTTGATCATTAGTGTTTCCTTTTGAGTTCAATTATCCTCCAGTGATAGGCTCTGATAGCTTGATTCCTTCGATGGTGAATAATTTTCATTCAATGACGTTCCTTCCACAATGTAATGATCGACCCATAAGTGTTGGTGGGCTATGTGATGAAGTTGTTGATGTGTTTAATGATCTGAATCCTTCTTTGTGTCTTGGTATTTTCTTTGTTGACATTTTGGTCTCATTTTAGCTTTGATAATTTTAACCTTTGTTTGACTGATTTAGTAGTCAATGGACGTTTCATGCTTGGAGATTTTTCCGTCGACCTTACGTCTTTATAGGATGAGGTAGATGCTATCACGCATTGTCTAAGTACATTAGTTCGTCTCTCACTTTCTCTCAAGAGTCAAATCATTTGAAATTACAGTAACTTTGGGGAATCCATTTATTCCCAAATTAATTTCATGACATGATGTGTCACATGTGCTGAAAACATTATGTACATGCTTATGAGAATGTGTGATGTCATCAATAAAAGATCAAGCAAATAAACAAATTTCAATTTATTTGAAAATTCAAAGGCCTTGTGGGCAAAGTAGCTAGATGCTAATTTATTAGATCATCAATCATGGGTTATTCTAGTTCCCCTCATATGTGTTTAGGGATTCAAAGTGCTCCATCCTATCTGCCTTCTCAAACACTTCTTGATAGCTCGAAAAGATGTTTGGCCCAAACTTGTTCCTATATAATGGTAGTGCACTATCCAGAAGCTTGGTTATCATCTCTAGTAAACTTAAGCGAGCCTGAAGCCTGACCTGTGTGGCCATCCAACACACATAGTAGGATTTAAAGCTCTCACTGCTCTTGCCTTATAGCCTCCAGATGTTGCATTGTGGTTTCCATTTGAGAGTTGAAACCATAATGCCCCATCATAGCCTGAGCAAGGCTATTCCAATCAGTAGCTATGTCCAGCGGAAGGTGGCTGTACCATTCATTGACTAGGTGGCCTAAGGTGATAACAAAGAGCTTAGCCATCATCTATTCGCTGACCCTTAATGCTCTCATCACCTTTTGATAATTCGTTAAGTGAGCGCCTGGGTCGCTAGATCCCACATACTTTTCAAACTATGACATTGCAAAATTTGGGGGCAAGCTATCTTCATCCCAGATTATCGGTTGCGCTGAGTATGGATCATGAGATGGCCATCGTGAGTGGCCAAGAATTGTTACCATAATTCCGCCATTCCTGGTCGTTAGAGTATGGCATTCCCTGTGCTTGGATAGGAGTTATATTGCCCCTGGGAAAATGCTGCAAAATTGGGCAATTGAGTTGCCTAGAATTGTGAGGTAACTGACGTGCTCCAATTGGGAATAGGTTTTTTGGGTCATTCTTAGGTAGAAAGGCCTTGGTGCGAATGCCAGCTTCCCAAATTATCCCGGGTAGAACTGATTCTGAGAAGGATTGGCAGTGTTATATCCTAGCTACCCAATCTGAGCCAGGTTTAGCTGACTTTGTCCTACCCCGAACTGATAAAAGGTGGTAGAATTTGGGTGCACTATATGGGAGGTAGGAGGTCCTCCTATTTCAGGCCAGCTAGTTAGACCACCGTTGTTAAGGGTAACCTTCGGGCTGGACAACACATTTTGAGCTCTCCTGGTGTGTTGGTGAATAAGC
The DNA here is from genome assembly GCA_949673415.1 of Euphorbia schlechtendalii. Taxonomy (NCBI): domain Eukaryota; kingdom Viridiplantae; phylum Streptophyta; class Magnoliopsida; order Malpighiales; family Euphorbiaceae; genus Euphorbia; species Euphorbia schlechtendalii. The sequence continues at coordinate 3,734 of CATIWQ010491937.1, forward strand.
GATGCTAGCTATTCGCTATTGGAAAAGGCATTCAAGGCAACTACAATATCGACGCTCATTGATGACTGATGTATCTATTGAGAGTTTTGTCCCGTAAGGACAGGGTGATCTTGCCCTGCACCTTCTTCTTGTGGATTGGCCATAATCGACGTATGTTAAACTTAAACTAAATCAAAACCCGAGTCCTCACTTGAGTCAGTGTACGAAACCCCTTTCCAGATTGGCCACGATTGGAGAACTACAGATCAGGTGGTGAGCAGGCCTTTACCAAGCCCCTTCGATACACAAGTAGAAGATCAGACCATGCATTTGGGATTCATGACATGATTTGTGATGCGAAAGATGCATGAGACATTTAATGTTATGGCTGCATTCACAAGGGGTCAGTATGCCATGATGTGAATAATATGTTTGTCAATCCATTTGAAATAAACTGATTAGTCGTTAAGTAGGAATAGAAAATAAGTGGGAATGAAAATCCAACACTTGGGTTGTACGATGTCTACGTGACATCATAATATGAGTGGTTTAAGTGAGGTGACCAAGTTACTCGTATGATAATAGTTCAATAGTTTGGGATTTCGTACTATAACTAGATCTCATGGAATGAGGAGGTCAAATTGATTTAGGGTAAGTAGTGTGACATACCCTAATGAAATGAGAACAACTACCGTATGTAGCTATTTAATGAATGATTTGGTTATTTTATCCAATTAGGGCGGAGTTTTGAATGGCCGTGTGGTTATCGTTATTTGAGGGTATATGGTAATGCATGAATCTTTGTCCCATGTGGGTGGATGGTATGGGTATTAAGCGTATACCCTTGAAGATTTGGTAAGGTAAGGTTTTTTTTGAAATAAGTTTACCCCGTGTGGGCTTAGGTTCGAATGTAAGTAGGGACATCATGTGAATTAGGAAAGATGGTTTGGGTAGGTATTTGCCCCGTTTAGGCTATGTGGCATGTGTGATTTCCCTATGTGGGCTATGAGTTGGAATTCAAGTGGACATCTCGCAGATAATTTGTGGGATATATTATTGCCCCATGTGGGCTGAGTGTCGGATGTCAAGTGGACATCACGTAGTAAAAGAAAGGTATGTTTTCCCTGTACGTGCTAGTAGCTGGATGTCAAGTAGACATCTTGCTGAAAAGGGGTAAGTGATGTTTCTAAGCGGTTTTATGTTGTCCTATGGCGACACAATCTCAAGTGTCAACTAATCCTAAGTATGACAATGAGAAGATGTTATATTACATCATATTAACATTATGAGTGTGTGCGTTCGAGTGTCTGCACTAAAATTTGTGGTTGGGATGATATTTGTACAATAATAGGTACGTAGCATAAAGCGTGCAACATCCCAACTTCCAACCATACAACTCTCATGAATAGGGTTTTTGGCTAGTCTTTATCCCAAGTTTGGTTCATCTTAGTACCATGAAGATACTAAGGAGCACACCTGCAAGAAAAATATAATGCATGGTCATTTGTTGGGTAACACCCTAGGGAAAATGCCTATGGTTTATTTACATGAGGTTTGTAAATGGTTTGTTGATGTAGAAGGTTCTTTTTGCACTAAAATACACTCCAAGCCTCTCCCCAAATAGGTTCTAACGAGGGAAGTACATGCGATATGGCAACAAGTGCTCTACCCGCTCAAGTACTATCTTTTCTCAGGGAGGTAGATTAGTACAAGAGAAAGCTTCACGGTAATAGGGTACCTTAAATTTATGGGCTAATCCCCTCTATTGTGATGCGAATTTATGACTATGTCATAATTAAGAGAATATAGAATAAAGTGATCAATAATTTTCAGCACTTATCCAAAATCTAAAACCTTTAAAAAATAAGTTTTTAGAAAAATCCCTAGCACAGTCGCTAGTGTGAGCGGATGACACAAAGTGATGGGCCGAGAGCGCGTGAAATGAGAGGCACTGTCCAACGGGGTGTTTAAGATAAAATGAAAATGTACCAGGTCGAGGACCCGGAAGGTTTGGTTGAGAAAGCGAAAATGTTTTTTTATCAGTCAAACCCGAATCCGCTGTCTCTTAGTGTAGAGTCGCCACCTGGATTAGCTCTTTCCAAGAATTAGAGTCTTGTGAGGCTTAACGTCCGGGGGACGGTCCACTAAGACACAGAGATTCAGGTTCGGGATAAGTTGCTTATTTTTTATTGGATCACATTATATTACATCTATAGAAAACCGTATTTCTTAATTGTGCATATTCGCACTTATGTTGTTTTTTGAGTTATAATATGTGATTTAAAGTGCATGCGAAAGCAGTAAAACCATATATAAAGTAGCAAAAAATGCGGAAAAGTAAAGATTAAAGATTACAAAACCTCGGGGGATGCAACCGCCCGCCTAATCTATTAATTACATTTCCCAAAAAATAATTGAAATTGCGATACCCCAAGGAAAATTAAAATCCTAAGCATATATTTAATCCTAATCTACCTACACCCACCAAGGTTAGCACGAGATATGGCACAATATTTACACATATGTTCGATTTGATTTTGAGAAGGCCTGTGTGGCCTGCAGAACCCAAGTTAATAGTACTTCATAGTACTGAGTAGTTTTGGAAATAGCAAACTGTCTAGGATAGTGAAATTAATTGAGTGCTAAGCAGACTCTTAATTAATAAAGCTGACTTGAGTTTATTCAAGGGAGAATAACTAAGCTTTGTTGGATGATTAATTAAGTTATGACTTAGAGTAGGAAAAGCTAAGTCTATGCTGAGTACTACATAGATTAAGATTACTTCACTCAGCTCATGCTGAGTTCTGGTTTTATTTAATTAAAAGCACGTTCTATTTGACATGTAGAGACTTAATAACACATGTGTTACTAACGTTGTCTATGATGGAATGGAATATTCCTTTAATGCTTTTCAGGATAAAAGGCACTTAAATTAACGAAGATTCTTGTGGTCCTCACAACGTAAAAAATGTCACCACGGTTGTCAAAGAGTCCTCGCTACAGTCCAAGAAAAAGGAATTTCTTCTATGCGTCGCGTCTCAAGTATCTCCAGGCGATTCTGCCAACGTCAGCAAGGTCATCCAACGGGAAGACTCCACATTGCATTTTAGAGCGCCTCTCTCAGAACTAGATTGATTGAAGATAAACGAGAATTTGTCAACAGAATTTTATCACGCCTCAACGTTTAAATTCTATCTCTAAACATCCTAGAATCTATCTCCAATAGGAAGATTCGAAAGATTAGAATAGATGAGAAATTGAAAATCAGCAATCTCGTAAAGTTTGCAATGGCTACTTCTCAGAGCTTCAGAGTATAAATAAAAGACTGGAGCACATGTTCAAACTTGGTGAATCACCTCGACTTTCTGAAGAGCTAAAATGCTGCGGAAATTACTCTAGCTTCCAAAGAAATTCCACCTCAAGTAATCAGCAAACATCGAAAGTCTTATTTGTTTGTAATAGAGAGAAATTACTTAGATTAACATTGTAAGGATTCAACGTTTCTATATGTTGAATTCAATTCGCATTCTTATATTAATCTTTGTGTTAGTTTGGGAAGGGTACACAAACTGAGTTGAGTGATAGTTAGAAAGAAAGTTACATTCTGTAATCGTATCTACCCACTGTAAAGCCTTCTCTTCTTATTGAAGGAACAACTCACTAGTGGATTAAATCTCGGAGATGGTATCCAGAGATTGGAGGTAGTGTAGGGGCTGAACTAGGATAAATCTCAGGTGTTGATGTTCTAACTTTAAGCATTTAGCTTGATCAGTGACCAACTCATTCATCTCTCTCTCATTTATTATACTGCTTGTTATACGATTTGTGCTAAGTAAGTGTTACTCAGCTAAAGATTGAAGATAAACTGTGCCAACAAAGATGAGCAGTTTATTCATTTTTATATCGCACTCAGCACACATACTCAGCACACATATAAGAACCGAATTTGGCAATTAATCATAAAAATCTAAAAGTAACCAAGATTTAGCATTGTCCCCCTCTGCTATTGTTAAGAGCCTATTTACAGACCAACAAGTGGTATCAGAGCAGTTGCTCAACTTTTAGACTAACTGTCTTTGAGCAAGATCCATAAATGGCTTACAACAACTATCATTCTGGTTCCAATCAGGCAGTTCTCCTCAAAGAGGGAATGTCTGTTACTAGACCACCTCTATTTGACGATAATCATTATACATTCTAGAAAAATCGAATGAAAAACTTCATCCAGTCACAAAGCATGCAGGCCTGGCTCGCTATTGAGCTTGATCCTAGAGTTCCTACTGTGGTGAGGAGCGGTGTCCGTATACCAGTAGATCTAGAGGACTACGACGATGCTAACCTGAGGCTTCTCAAAAACAATGCCGCAATGATTAATTACTTACACTGTGCATTAGATATTACTGAGTTCAACAGAATCTCAAGATGTGAAATAGTACTAGAGATCTGGAAGAAGCTGGAGATTACCTATGAGGGGACCGACAAGGTCAAGGAGTCAAAAATCCATCTCATGTTGAGAGAGTTGAGATGTTCTCGATGGGTGCCAGCAAGGGTATTCAGAGCATGAATACCAAGTTCATTAACGTTGTTAATGAAGTGTAGAGGCTTGGAAAGGAGTTCAGCAAGGAGACACTCTTAGAGTAGAGTGGGATTCCAAGCAGAGCGCTATCAAGGAGGCTCATGATCTTAAGACCTACAGCTATGATGAGATGATAGGCACCTTGCTAACTCATGAGATGTCTCTAAAGAAATACTTAGGTGACTCCAAGAGCAATCGGGGCAAGGAGGGTAAAGCCATTATCCTTAAAGCAGATTCATCTGATGAGTCCACTAGCTGCGAATCTGATGAGAAAATGGCCCTTCTGACCAGCGTTTCAAAAGCTTCATTAAGAAGGATAGGAAATTCAACAGCAAGAAGAAGTTTCCCGCTAAAACCAAGTCAACTCAGCACCAGCGAGGAGCTGAGGAAGGACCGAAGAAGGAGCACAGCAAAGACATCAAATGCTTTGGCTATGGAGAGAATGGCCACATCCAGTCGAGCTGTCCAAAGATGAAGAAGGACAGGTTCAAGAAGAGGTTCTCCAAGAAAAATGAGGTACTTGCTACCACTTAGAGTGATTCAGAAGAATCTTCATCATTTGATGAAGAATCTACTGACTCAACCAACCTATGCTTGATGGATATCAAGAATTGTGGTGAAGGCTCAGCATTTACCTCCAGTAGAGATCATTCCTCTGTCAATTCTGAAGCTGAGCGTGATAAAGGAAAAGCTCCTCAAACTGAGGTACATTTTGAACTTCCTTTATCCATTGATGAATTCTCCCAGGCTCTTTTTGATGTTATGAAACTGACTAATAAATCAATGAAGAACATCAAAGAGATAGCGAGGAGAAGTTCCGATATGGAAGATACTAACGTTTCCTTATCGCTTGATATCTGCTTTCTTCAAGAAAAAGCTGAGTATCAAGAATGTGTTATTAGCAAGCTCACTAAGCAATTAGATGAGTTGACTACTGAGATAACGGCTTTAAAGAAGAAAGAGGTTCCTCCTCCAGCCAACAGTCAAACTCAGAGTAACTAAACTTGCAATTCTAAGAGGAAGAATTCCTCTAAACAAAAGAAAGCGAGTAAGCCCAAACCGAAAATGGTGTGTGGTTTTTGTGGGAAAGCGGGACATGCCACAGGGAAGGAACCAAGTCTAAAGATCAATTAGGGAAAAAGAAAATAATATAATATAAAGTTTTGGATAGGAGGGTTAAAATGAAGAATGAGTAAATATAGATATGAAAGGTTAGAGAATCTAAATATATAGATTTTCCCTACGAAATAAGGATAGCAGAGAAAACATCCAAGTTCAACAATGATGTTACAATTCACTAAACTAATCTAACAGACTCGGTTCAAAACACCCACATGTTCAATTATTTGCTGCAGAGCAACACGTGAAATAACTTTTCTAAACCTAGCGTAAACGAATTAAGACAATTATATAAACCTGGACAACGTCAATACTATGCTTAGTATGGGTCTCTCTCACATAGCCACATTTAGCAAGTTACCATTCCAAAAATGTTGGCTCACTAAAAAGCGTTATATCATAGATCCAGTGATTATACACGATATTGCTAACCCCAAAGCTACTCTTAAAATTAACTCCAACGCAATAACTTGATTAATATAAAAGACTTAACACAAAATATGCATTATGACACATAGACATATCATAAACTTCAAAATAGAAAGTTGATAAGTGTATAATTACACTTATTATCACATTAATTTTATATAATAAACACTGTAGTTTTAGTCATTTTTATACTTCATATAAAAGATTTCACGTGGTATGTAGTTATTTTCGATGCAAATGTAGATAATAGGTAAATCTTGGGAGTAAAATGCGCTAAAGTGGAATTCTATGAAAAAAGAGTGATAAAGGTACAAAAAGATTCGTGGAACTTAAAGATTTGGCTTAGGATCGAAGCTGTCGAAGATCAATGAAGTTACAAGAAGATTTCTGAGTAAAACTCAATTCATGGTCGTGACTTGTTTACTTCAGAAATAGAAGATTGCCAATCAAAGATTCACGATTACGACATGGACGGTTTGCTGGTATTATCTTTTTAACTAACAACCGCCAGATAAGCATGATCAACCACCATCAACTACCAAAGAACAGACACCTATCAGGAGTAAACCAATTATGAAAAGTGCTTATACATTATGAATTATATCAAAGCTTCTCAACCAATCACAATGAAGAGATGCAATCTTTCACCAATGGACACAACCCTTCGTTTGGATAGTCGCAACCCTTCGAACTCTATAAATAGGGCTCCAATTCCAACCAATTTCGTGGAATGCCTTCAATGCAAATAAAGGAAGTGCAGAGAAAAAAGTTTTGCATATAGTGTGTGTAGATAGATTCGCTACATTCTTAAGTGTTAGCGAGAAAATGTTTAAGTGATTTGAATCCTTGTTTCGATAACTAGATTTCTCTATATTCTCGAGCGAT
>CATIWQ010491947.1:0-28862 GCA_949673415.1 Euphorbia schlechtendalii
TATATAAGAATTAGAAAGACAAACAAATCAAAAAATGGACGACCAATGTGGTGTAAGGTTATGTAGAAAGTCATTTCATAGGTCAGGTATTTCATAAGCATGTGGTTTATCTCGACATTTAACATTTCAATGTGGATGAACTGAGTGCCTGAAAGTTGAGAGCATTCAACAACAGATTAGATACTTCAATGATTTTGACACAAAGCAACAAACATCGATTAGAAAAATAGAGAATGGGTTCAACAATTCATTGTGCACAACCTCCACCTATATTCTGCATGTCAAATGCATCTTAGACGCTACAATGATGGATAATTTTGTATGATATGGGTGCTAAATTCGGTGGATGATTTAACATTGCTGTTGTAGTTGTTTTTGTTGGCTCTCAAGCTCACCTTTGTTGCTACTTCCGTAAATAAAACACACAAAATCTTAATTAACACGCTTAGTAACATCCTTTTCTAAACTTCAATTTTCATCGACTTCTTATTTGGCTTATGCTTTCAGTATTCATATTTGGATATATAATACGAATTATCTAAATCAAGCAGGTGGTTCCAAAATCGAATTTTATTATTTATTTCTTTCTAATTTAAATATTTTATACCCACAATTGATTTTGAAATATTTTCAATTGAAACGAAAATATGAAAGGAATCAATGGAAAAAGATTTACAATTTCCAGGACCTACAGATAGTTTCTAAGAAGCAAATGAAATCTTGCGAAAACAAACAAGTGGTGAGTTAAGAATTTAAATCGGTGATTAAAAGTAAAAAGGTGGGAATTGATTAAGTTTAATAGTAGAAAAAAGTTGGATGAAAAAGAATTAAAAAAAGTAAAATAAAAATATTACTTGAAGTCAAAGGTAAGGTAATTTTTATGATCAAATTTGATCATTATATTAATAAAATTCAAAGTTTATATACTATTATGCCAAGCTTTGAGATTCATACATTATTGTATTAATAAAGACAAAGTTGATGCACTCTTAATTATTTTAAACTGAATAATAAATATTTTATTAATATAGATGAAAATCGAATGACAATTGATGTCCTTCAAGAATGATGTCCTGGTCTTTAAATGCTCCCGGGTCCTGCAAAACAAGTCTCCGGTCGGAAATGTTTCCGACGAAAACCCTCCGACGATCAAGTTAGGTATCTGAGAAGGGTGGTTTCAGTGTGTTCTTAGAATAACAGTTACCTCTGCAGTAGGAGATTATCTTGCTATTTATAGGACTTGCATGTAATTATGATATGTGGAACCCGTCTGCAAGAGGTGCACATGTGGCAAGTCGCTCGGGGGTCTTATCAGCCGTCGGAGCATTAAATAATTCGTCTCTGCCAGTCAGTATTGCATTTAATGCGACAGAGGAGAGATAAGGAGTGTGTTGGTGTCGGCGTGGGTTCTAAGGATGATGTCTCAGCTTAAACGCGATGGGTAACGCCAAAGGCCATTAGTTTGTAATACTTTGCCTCGGCTCACCGGTATGCTGATGGGGTATTGGCGCGTGTTCGCACCGAGGTATACTATTGTTTAACCCAAGCCGTATTTTCTTGGGTCTTTAATGGGCCTTGAGGCTTTTAACTTGGGTCTTTAATGGGCCTTGAGGCTTTTAACTTGGGTCTTTAATGGGCCTTGAGGCTTTTAATGGGCCTTGATATCAGGAGTCCCCCCTTAATGAGCCTAAATGAAAGCTCTTTAGGGCCTTTGGACGTAGTGTCGTGTTGCTGGAGCTACGACTGTTGAGTTGACGCGGCCTTTCATATCCGCTGCTATTTTACAGTAATGATGGCGTGTCTAGGGAACGGGTATGCCCTCTCGTTTTGCGTGTGACTTACTGTATAAATTAGGGCTTTTCTATTTTGGGGCAGCACAAGGGAAACCACACCAAAGCTGGTGGAGAAGCAATCCTACGTGAGGGATTTCAAGGATAAGTGGTTTTGGATATTTCCGGCCCCCGATAACTTTAAGAGTGATGCGCCGAATCCTTTGAAGGATGGAAAGTTTCCTTTCCACACTCGATAGAACTGGAATCCAGAGGATCCCTATAACTGGCGCTGAGCCAAAGATTTTAGTTCTTCACAGTGCCGTGAGGCCGAGATAGTTCGTAGGATCCGGCCCAGCATTCATTGGCGCGTGGCGAAGTTTTTACTTTATCAACCCCGATGGCCTCTTCTGTTGGATGGATCAAGGGGCCATTGTGTTTACCGATTTGAGTGCTGAGAGTGGTGAGATTTCAAAAAACTAATTGTTGCTTTTCTTGTTATTTGTAGGAATGGCTCGTATTAAGTGGAAATCGAAAATTATTCCTGCAATGGCAGCAGCAGGGACCCAGGCGGCTGAGGTAGTCTCGCCAGTGGTAGCAGTTGATCCCCAATCTGCAACGGCAGAAGTAAGTGCAAATGTGGAGGTTGCTGCGGAGGAATGGTCTTAGCGGTTGCTTGAGCAGGGGACTGTGGATCCTCTTGCATCCCAAGGAGCCATAAAGGTGGAAGCGGGGGATGTTGTGGTTATAGACACCACCCCTCCCAGGGCCACGGATCCTACGGCCGATGCTGGGGTGCTTTTGGCCAGGATAAAGGCTCCTGCCGCTGCAAGGGGTATAGAGATCAAGGAGGGGGGATGGAAGCATCCCCACGATGAAAGTGATCCTGGAGGGAAGCCCTGCAAAGGAAAGGCTCCTTTAAAGGAGGAGGAGCAAGTCCAGTGGGCAAAATACGATCCGCCGTTGGTATGTTTGGTGTCTGGAATTTGACTTTGCTTCTATTTGTATTGTGTATTAAATGTTGTATGGGTTTTTCGCAGCTGTGGCGGAAGGTTCACGGGGAAGATGTCCCTCTGCTGAAGGCGGAGGTTTTGGGGGAGCTGGGGCGCCACACTGAGCTCCCTAGCAAAGACGTGCGCTTTGGTGCTATGGGTCCCGCCGAGCTTGGGGCCTATGTTGAGCAACAGGCTTTACTTATGAGTATTCCATTTCATGCCTAATGATTAGTCTATTAGTTATGCGTTTCATGTCCTTGTTGTTGGTTATCTGATTTTTGCCCATGTTGCTGTGAAGGCCTTTTCCGCTGCTCATCAGGTGGCGAAGGCACTAATTGAGGCGCAGCGCCAAGTGGAGACCGCTTATGCTGCTTCCTAAGGCAGCGCCAAGCGGTTGAAGGAGGCTCAGCTGGAGCGCCAAACTTTCACCAAGCTGGAGGAGACTACCCGGAAATTAGGTGAAGCGGGCAAAAAACAGGTCGCAGTGCTGACCCAGGCTCTTGTAGATTTAGAATATTCCGAGGGTAAGAGGAAGGACTTGACCAACACCATGTGGGGGATGGAAGAGAAGTAAGGAGTGGCGTTGGCCAAAGTTCAATCGACTGCTGAGGTGGAGGAAAAGAGGCTGAAGACTCTGATAGATGGTTTGAGGGCTGAGCTGGCAGAGCAGAAAAAAGGAAGGGCGAGGGCGCTAAAGGATTTGGAGAATGCCGAGAAGGGGTTGGGATACTGGAGAACTAGCGCCGAAGAGAAAACTAAGACCCTGCAGGATCTTCAGCTTAAGTTTGATCGCCATAAGGCTAAGTACAAGCTGAAGGTGAAGCAAACTCACGAAGATTGGCAGGAGGATCACCTCAGCTATCGGACGGCCTTTCTTCGCGCTGTGCGCACTAAGTTCCCTGAGGCTAACATTGACGACCTGGCCCAACTAACCCCTCCTGATGAACCTCTCGGCCGGTGGGAGGAAGATAAACGTATCTTTAGGCCTCCCGCTCTTGAGCCCTCTTGCTCCAATGTCTCTTCCGTGGCAACGGATGATGACGAGGTTTAGTCGTGACTACCGTCAACGTGCTTCTTTTCCATGTTTTGTATTCTTTTTGCGAACTTTTATGACTAAGAGGCTCGGCTTTGTGAGCCTTGTAAATTTATTCATTTATGGACAGAATCTTTGTTAAAATGCTTTTGACAATTTCTACTATGAAGTTTGTATTTTACATTATTTATGTGGAATTTGCTTCATAGTCTATTATATACTGAAGTCATCGAGTTGTAGATTGGATTAGTCCAAGTTAACTTGTATACTGAGGGGATCACTAGGAATCTGGCCCTGCGGGTTTTTTAAACTTGTTTTCGTTTCAGAAAGTGAGAGCCTAGGGTATCTCGCTGATCTGACCCTGCGGGCAGTTTTACTTGCTTTAATATCAAAGCGAGGGAGCGCAGAGGGGATCTCGCTGATCTGACCCTACGGGTTGCTTAAATTGCTTTAAGTTCAAAGCGTGGGAGCGCCAAGGGGATCTCGCTGATCTGACCCTACGGGCTGCTTAACTTGCTTTAATTTCGAAGTGTGAGAGCGCCAAGGGGATCTCGCTGATCTGACCTTGTGGACTGCTTAACGTGCTTTAATTTCAAAGTGTGAGAGCGCCGAGGGGATCTCGCTGATCTGACCCTAAGGGCTGTTTTACTTGCTTTAATTTCCAAGCGTTGTAGTTCCGAGGGGATCTTGCTGATCTGACCCTACAGGCTATTTAACTTGCTTTAATTTCAAAGTGTGAGAGCGCCAAGGGGATCTCGCTGATCTGACCTTGCGGGCTGTTTAACTTGCTTTAATTTCAAAGCGTTGTAGCGCCGAGGGGATCTCGCTGATCTGAACCTACGGGCTGTTTAACTTGCTTTAATTTCAAAGCGTTGTAGCGCCAAAGGGATCTCGCTGATCTGACCCTGCGGGCTGTTTAACTTGCTTTAATTTCAAAGCGTTATAGCACCGAGGGGATCTCGCTGATCTGACCCTGCGGGTTGTTTAACTTGCTTTAATTTCAAAACATTGTAGCACCAAGGGGATCTCGCTGATCTGACCCTGCGGGCTGTTTAACTTGCTTTAATTTCAAAGAGTTGTAGCGCCAAGGGGATCTCGCTGATCTGACCTTACGGGTTGTTTAACTTAGTCGTTCGTTTGCTCAAATGGGGAAGGTTTGTAAGAAACTGTATTTTCATTGCTGTGAGGGTTTACAAAACATAATCTCAATAAATAGATGTACAAAATGCCATTCGTCAAGCTCCTGGGTAAAACTTTCGAAGAGATGCTGCATTCCACGTGCGGGGTAGGACTTTTCCTCGAATGGTGGATAACTTGTACGCGCTACCTCCTATTCATTTCGTCACTTAGAACGGGCCTTCCCATTTGATGCTGAACTTTCCTCGCCCCTCTTTTGCTTGCGAGTCCTTTGTATTTCGAAGGACTAGGTCGCTCTCTTAGAATGTCAGTGGTTTGATCTTTTTGTTGCGTATGAGTGCAATGCGTCTTTTATATTCCGTCATGCGTATGGGAGCTTGCTCTCGCCTCTCTTCCAACAAGTCCAAGTTGTTCCTTAGCAAATCATCGTTTGAAGCGCCCTCTATGTAGTTGGCCACCCTCGCGCTGGGGGTGTCGATGTCGACAGGGACCACCGCCTCTGTACCGTAAGTGAGAAGGAAGGGTGTTTCTCCCGTTGCTATTCGGGGAGTGGTCCTGTAGGACTAGAGGAAGTTGTTTAGCTCTTCTAACCTTGAACCATGTTCTTGAACCCTTGTTTTGATTCCCTCCAAGATGGTGCGATTAGTTACCTCCGTCATACCGTTCGTTTGAGGATGAGATACACTAGAGAAGCGAAGCCGTATTTTTAGCCTGTGGTAGAAGCATTTGAACGCATGACAGTTAAATTGCGTCCCATTGTCTGCTATGATTGTGTGTGGGATGCCGAAGCGCGATATTAAGTTCTTGGTAAAGAAAGCCGTGACCTGTTTAGGTGTGATGGCTGATAATGGCTCGGCTTCCACCCATTTAGTGAAGTGATCAACGGTCACGATAATCCAATGCTTCTGCTGTTTCACCCTTGGTAAGGGCCCTACTAAGTTAACTCCCCAAAGGGCGAAGGGTCATGCAACTTGTATTACAGCCCTCGGCCCAGTTGGTGCCAATGACGTTCTGGCGAAGGCTTGGCAGGCCTCACAAGACTGGACCATTCTTTTAGCTTCTAACTCCATAGTTGTCCAATAGAAGCCTTGCAGCTTCACTCTTCGAACCATTGCATCTTTCTTCTCATGCGCACCACAGAGGCCTTTGTGAACTTCATGCAGTATATAATCAGCATTGACCCGGTCTACACACTTCAGCCACGGATGACTTATTGATTTACGGTATAGCTGCCCGCCGATGATTGCATAACGAAAAGATTTTCTCACTATTTTTTGAGCCTGGCACGCATCGGCTGGTAGCTCGTTATGCTCCAGGTATTTGTTGATAGGGGTAAACCACTCATCCTCTGCCTCCGTCTGCAGTACCTCGGTTGTTGGTACGCTGGGGGTATATATCCGCAGAGGGATACAAGGGAGTAAGATTTCCTGTTCTTCGCTTGAGGCCCCCTTTGCCAATTTGTCAGCTTCGGCATTCAGCGCTCTGGGGATCTGTTTAATGGTCATTTCAGTACCTTCCATTCAGATATCTTTGATGAGGGCAGAGATTTGGTTAAGATATTATCGCATGGACTCGTTCTTAGCTTTGTATTCCCCGCTGAATTGCTTGACCACAAGTCCTGAATCACTGAATATTCTAACGTTGTCGGGTTTGACGACTTGGATAATCTCTAATTTGAATATCAGCGCTTCATACTCAGCAGCGTTGTTGGAGGCTCTGAATTCGAGTCTGGCCACCTGCCGAATCACTATCCCCTTCGGGCCTTGGAGGTATATTCCAATGCCTGCTGCTGTACTATTGGAACTGCCATCTATGAACATGTGCTAAGCTGCTTCTGGTAGTTCTTTCTGAGGGGGAGCTTCTTGTACGAAGTCTGCTAACGCTTGCGCCTTCATCGCTGTCCTTGGTTCAAAGAGGACTTCAAATTTAGCGAGCTTGAGGGACCATTCGACGAGGCACCCTGAAGTTTCGGGCCGCTGTAGTGCTTTCTTAAGCGGCAGGTCTGTTCACACTATGATCGTGTGGGCTTGGAAATAATGGCGCCATTTTTGGGAAGATATTATCAGGGCGAACGCTAGCTTCTCCATGCGGCTGTATTTGACTTCGGCACCTTTCAAAGTGCGACTACCATAGTAGACGCGGAACTGATCCGCCGCCTCTTCTCTAATGAGCACCATTCCTAATGATTCCTCCGAAGTGCTAAGGTAGAGATATAGAGGCGCGCCTACTATAGGATGGCTCATCAGGGGCGGATAGACCAAAAAGGTTTTGATATCGGCTAAGGCTGTGGCGCAGTCCTCTCCCCATGTGAACTTCTTTGCTTTTAAGGCTTTGTAGAACGGGAGGCATCATCGTGCCGCGCAGGAAATGAAGCGGCCTAAGGCATTGAGTTTACCGTTGAGGCACTAGACATCCTTGATGTTTCGGGGTTCTTGTAGCTGGAGTATTGCTTTTATTTTGTCAGGGTTGGCCTCTATTCCCCTCTACGAGACCAAATAGCCTAAAAATTTCCCTCCTATAACGCCGAAGGCACACTTTTCTGGGTTCAGCTTCAACTCGTACTTTTCCAGCAAAGTCAGCACTTTGGCTACATTGACAGCATGGTCCTCCTCGGCTTTACTCTTGATTATCATGTCGTCCACATACAACTCCACCTCCTTTCCTATCATGTTACCAAATATTTCATTGACCATTCTTTAGTATGTGGCTCCAGCATTTTTGAGGTCGAAGGGAATGATGTTGTAACCTGTATATCCCCTCGTGGGTAATGAACGAGGTCTTTTCCTTGTCCTCTTCGACCATTGGTATTTGATTGTATCTCGAGGCTACGTGCAACATGGAATAAATGGCGTAGCCTACCGTGGCATCTACCAACTTGTCTATGCTTGGGAGAGGATAGCTATCCTTTGGGCACGCTTTGTTCAGGTCTGTGAAATCCACACATATACGGAACTTACCATTCGGCTTCTTGACTAACACCAAGTTAGCGATCCAATCAGGGTAACGAACAGCTTTGATGTGTCCGGCCTCCAATAGGCGAGAGACTTCTTCCTCGATTGCTTTCTACCTTTCCGGAGCATGATTCCTCTGCTTTTGTTTCACGAGCTTTTCCTGAGGAAGGACGTTTAATCTGTGTTCTGCGACTTCGGGGCTGATCCCTGTAAGATCCACCGGGGTCCATGCGAAAGCTCGGATTTTTTCACGCAACACCGTCAGGATTTCTTCCTTGGTTTTTTTTGCTAATCCGCCTAACACGCGGATATCCTTCCCTTCTTCTAGGTTGATGGCCACCATTACATCTACCGGTTCGGCAGCTTTTTCTCGATCCAGTTCTTCTACCGTCAAAGGCTCAGCCTATAGGGACATTAAATACGTCTCCTTGGCGGTTTTTTGATTTCCTCGGGCTGTGGCCACTCTTTGATGTGTAGGTATTTGCAGCGTGAGATACCTAAGGTTGATGACTCCTTCGGACCTAATGATAAGCGGGCGCCCCAATATTATGTTGTAAGCTAACGGGATATCTACTATCAAGAATTCAGCTTGTGTTTTCCATTTGGGGCTTCCATCTCCCAACGCAATGGATAAGTTGGCCGAACCACATACCCGAACTGCATGCCCGCCAAGGTCGATTAGCGGTGCCTGATGAATGGCGAGATGATTAGGGTTTCCTCCCATGGCTTCGTATACCCTTCTAGTCATCACATTAACCGAGCTGCCTATATCCACTAGCGTGCGGCGCACCTGGTATCCTTCTACCAGCATTTTAATCACCAAGGCATCATTATGGGGTAAGAGCTTCCTTTCTTGGGTAAAGGAGAAGCATGTCTCACCTCCTCTATTCATATTATCATAGTCAAATGTGTTCCCTCTCTTTCTTTTTTTCTATATAGTTCCCCCGGATATCACATTTATAACTCCTCTGGGTGGAGGGTCATCAGAATCACGGCGGTGCTGACCCGTTTCAACATCTCGGTGAGGCTGTTGATAGCCTAACCCATCACTTCGGCGAGGCGATTGATAGCCTCGCTCGTCATCTCGGTGAGGCGGTTGATAGCCTCGCCCCTCATCCCTGCGAGGCGGTTGATAGCCTCGCTTGTCGTTTTAGTGGGGTGGTTTATAACCTCGCTCCGGGTGGAGATGTCTACCACTGTCCTCTCGTCGTTCTTCTCCTGGCGTGCGATGGAGGAAATGGTTCAACTTTCCCTCCACATCTTTCTTGCTCTATTCAGGAGCCAACTCTCTGCATTCTTCCGTGTCATGACCTTCACTTTTGTGGAACTCGTAGTAAGTTCCCGGCTTTCCTTTGTATTTCATTTTAGGGGGGTATCTGATGCTCTCCCCGTTTTTCTCAATCCACATTAACACCTCTTTCCTTTTAGCATCGAACGGGGCAGGATCTTCCAGTTCCCGCCTTGCCCATTCCGGTCGGTAGGCCTGTCGGCTCTCTGGTTCTCATTTCCCATAATCTCGTCGTTTAGCGGGTTCTTCTCTTACTGCGGCCTCAATTGGCTTTGTATTTCTTTTATGAGTTTCCCATCGCACCCATTTCCTAGCCTTCTGCATCAGCGCGGCCAACATGGTAGGTCTTTCGGTGGAAATATCTTTTGCTAGGTTAGCACTTCGACAATTCCTCACCATTACTTCGGAGGCTATATCTATATTGCAGTCTCTAATCTCCAGGGCCACTTTCTGAAATCTCTCTACGAACTCGGCTAGGGATTCATCCATCCTTCGTCAAACCATTTGCAAATCTTGGACTGTTCAGCTAGGGGGAATGGACGTGACAAAGTACATGGCGAAGCTTTTAGCCATCATGTCAAAGCTCGTCACGGACCCCGGCTTTAGACTTTCGAGCCAATGTGTTGCTAGTGCCACGAGGGTGGTGGGGAATAGCTTGCACAGCATGGCGTCAGTAGCATCAGCCGCCTCCATAACTTAGTGAAAATAGCCGATGTGCGCTGTAGGGTCTCCTATCCCAGAATATTCGCGCAGGCAAGGCTGTTTGAACCCCTTTGAGAATCTTTCTACGAGTATATGAGCGCTGAAAGGCGACTCCATTTCGGCGATGACGGGTATGCCAGTTTCCATACCTCTCTCTACTGGGAGCTCGCCTACCCTTTTGGCTATAACGGCTTCGAAATCTTCCCGAGCCAGCTGATGCTTCTGGAGAGTTTCGCGTCTAGACTCCGCTGAACTCCCCTCGCTAATCAAGGGTTCTTTGGAATGTGCTTTGCGTGCGAAGTCTTTTCCCCTGCCCTAAGATCTTCTTTCTAACTCATCATCCGGCTTGGTAGATTTGGTTTTTGCTTTTTCTTTGGCCGTTGAAGCTCCTTCCTTCTCGGGTGTTATGGGGCGGCGGTATGTGTATTGTGAGCGATCCCGCCTAGTCGCGGATGGGAAACTTTGCAGTGTGTGTCATGTTTCCGACTCATTTATTCGCCTTTCCTGGTAGAGTTTTCTAATTACTTCTTGCTCCTCCTTCCTTGAATGTAAGATTTCATTCATCATGCTCTGCATCAAGGCCATAACAGCATTTTGTTGCTCGTTTTGCTTGACAAGCATGGCCATCATATCTTGCTTTTCCACTTTCCTTCTCTTTTTCATGCTTATCTTTGGTCTTGATGAGATGGGTGTTTCTGTCTGCGTCAGGGGAACGTTGGTGACCACTGTCGCTGTTCCCACTTTTTCTCTGGGCTCCGGAGTGTCCAGAAGTAGGGCAGTTCTTGGAGGGGGAGAGTTCGTCGGTCTGCTTGGGGGAGTAGTCATCATTCAGGGTTGACGTCCACACTCACCGCACCAATTTGATATCCTTCAAGAATGATGTCCTGGTCTTTGAATGCTCTCGGGTCCTGCAAAACAAGTCTCCGGTCGGAAATGTTTCCGATGAAGACCATCCGAAGATCAAGTTAGGTATCTGAGAAGGGTTGTTTCAGTGTGTTCTTAGAATAATAGTTACCTCTGCAGTAGGAAATTATCTTGCTATTTATAGGATTTGCATGTAATGATGATATGTGGGACCCGTCTACAAGAGGTGCACATGTGGCAAGTCGCTCGGGGGTATTGTTAGCCGTCGGAGCATTAAATAATTCGTCTCTGCTAGTCAGTATTGCATTTAATGCGACAGAGGAGAGATAAGGAGTGCGCTGGTGTCGGCGTGGGTTCTAAGGATGATGTCTCAACTTAAACGCTGTGGGTAACGTCGAAAGCCATTAGTTTATAATACTTTGCCTCGGCTCACCGGTATGCTGATGGGGTATCGACGCGTGTTCGTGCCGAGGTGTACTATTGTTTAACCCAAGCCGTAGTTACTTGTGTCTTTAATGGGCCTTGAGGCTTTTAACTTGGGTCTTTAATGGGCCTTGAGGCTTTTAATGGGCCTTGATATCAACAATCTTTCTTTTTTTTTATAATTTAAAACTTGCATTGAAAATACAAGAACGGTAAGTCTTTAGCAGTACTAGGAGCTACAACGGGAGGAACTTCTTCCAAAAGAATGACAGGGGTAACTAGATTAGACCCCCATTGCGGTAAAGAGTGAGCTACCTCGTTTGCTCGCCTATGCTTGTGGACAAACTCGATCTTAGTAAAGCTCGATACAAGATTTCTAATGTCATTGACCACAATACCAAAATAGTATGCATAATTCGGTAGATTATTACAAGCTCTAATGGCATCAAGACAATCAGAAGCGATAATCTGTTGCGAAAAACCTGCCTCGAGGGAGTAAACCAGGCAGAGAAAAATGCTAAGAAGTTCAGCGTGATGGACTGAAAGGCATGATCCAATAGGAGAGGTACCTAACATTAAAACAGCGCCTGTGGCGTCCCTAACAACAAAACCAGCAATGCAGCTCCGATCAGAACGAGGGATGACAGCATCAACATTCAATTTAAACCAAGGATCTGTAGGGGGAGTCCAACGTTTATCTGCACTCCTCTCCGACAAAGAGATTTTTTGCGATTTAGCTTCAGCCTCCAACTGTTGCCGAATAATCTCACCAAGACATTGAGGATGATTTGCTTTCTCTCCATGAGTTCTTCTATTGTGTTCCCACCACAAAATCCAAATCGCACAACAAAATACATCACACTCCACCATTGATAAGAGATTAAACACTTCCTCCAACCAATCCATGCATCTATATCCCGGGAGTTTATAGACTTTTTAACCCCAAATATTTCCACACCAACTGAGAGAACTTGCATTCCTTAAAAATTTGCACCAGCATATCCTCTTCAGCATGACACAAACTACATGAGTTATCTACCACAATTTGCCTCTTCAACAGGGTAGCTTTGCAAGGCAAAATATCCATAGCTGCACCCCAAATGAAATGTTTAATCTTTAGTTGGATCCTAAGGGACCAAAGTCTTTTCCAAAAAGGATTACCATTTCCTGAAGTAAAGGCTAGATCCTCTGTGTTCAGGTTAGTGTTGTAGGCAATATGGTAGCCTGATTTAACAGTGTATCGACCATTCTTTGAGTGCACCCAAAACATGGAATCTGAAGACTCCAATTGGCTAATGGGAAGTTTCATTATTCATGTGGCAATATCATAAAAAAAGAAGCTCCTTAAGAGCTCTTCATCCCACCTACCCCGATTAGCATCAATAAGACCATTCACGATCTCAAAGGGTAGAGGTTTCTTTGTGATTAGGGGTCGAAGACATGGCTCACCAGGTAACCATTTATCCCTTAAAATTCATATTTTAGACCCCGTCCCAACCCTCCAACAAAGCCCCTCCCTAATCACAAAGCGAGCACCCACGAGACTTCTCCACGTATAGCTTGTGCTCGGTTTTAGATCAGTTGTCATAAAATCTCTGTTGGATTCTAAAGATAATTTAGTTTTGTAATTTCTGAGTTCAGAAACAAAGTTTAGAAGCAAATTGCCTTAGAAGCCACAGAACACGTCAGCAGAGCTGTGACACCTCAGAAGCTGTTAGAAATTCAGAAGACTACTCAAGACTCAGAACCTTAAGAAGTTCCTCTGATGTTCTGCAAAGGTAAACTTAGTCTTTCGATGCTAAAAGTCAAGAAAGCTGACTTTACATTTAATGTCACCACGCATTTTATCCCCAAGTCCACTACAAGACAAAACTTGTTGCAAAATCAGGAACAAAAACTTCTCTGCAAATCTCACCTGCAACTACCGTAGAAAGTGGACCCCCTAAATCAACCTGATACAGCATGGCGTGAATCAGAGTTGGATGAGATACTCTAACGGATTATTAATGGAAACAAGATTGGGAGACAATGGCAGAATTCCTAGCAACGGTAAAAAATAAAATCAACGAAAACATTCTCTCCCTCTATAAAAAGATGATTTCCACCATTGAAGAAGGTTTCCGAATCTTAACAAAAGAATTCAAGAGTGAGTCGATTCTCAATCTACTTGCAATCTTCTTCTAGCAAACACTCAAATCTTATCTGTTTATACTTGAGCTAACTGAAACAAAGTTCAGAAGTTCACAAAAATCATTTACTTATAAACTATTGTAAATCACACTAAGCTAAGGGTAAGTTATTGTGAGGGAGCTTGACAATCTCATAAGGAAGGTATTTAAGAGAGACGAAACTCAGAACCTCAGATACAGAAGGACGATACTCTAGTATTGGTAAAGCTCATCACAGGCAAGATTGTTGGAAGGAACTTCAGCCTTAAGCTGTGAAGGGTTTACTTTTCACCAGAAGAAAAGCCACTAGTGAATTAAATCTTGGATAAGAGATTCCAATGACTGGATTAGGCAAAGGATGAACCAGGATAAAATCTATGTTTGCATATTTCCTTAATCTGATCTATTTTTGTGTTTATTTAATTCCGCAACTAAAACACTTAAATATAAAAAGGGGATTCTGAGTAAAGAATAACTACTCAGAAGCATTCTCAGAAGCAACCTTCTGAAGAATATAGTGAACTCAGAAAAATAGTCATTCACTTCCCCTCTGACCTATTTTATCACCCTACTGGGTCCAACAGTTACAATTGCAAGAAATTTGGACACATCAAAAAAATTTTCGGATGAAAATTTGAAAGAAAATGTTAATTCGCCACTAGATTGGTCACTAGGCCGGGTCCCAATAAGCCCGGCCCAAACCCGAACCCATGTGCTGAGCTTGGACACATGTTTTCCTGCTAAGTCCAGTTTGAACCTGAACTCGTAAGAACCTGAAATTTTATCCGAACTTAATTTTGATTAATACACAAATCCGATCCGGTCCGAGTTTGACCCGATAAATAATAATAATTTTTATTGAAGTTTCGCAAAGTGTTTGTTGGATACGGTATGTAATTTACTAGGGCATTTTTTACTAAAATTTTTTATTAATTAATCACGTGTCGCATATAATTAAATTAATCGTTCATTGTCTCAATCCTATTTTTTATTTTTAACTTTTATCCCACTGCCGCCATTTCGTCTAAAGATGTAGTCTGCCTCTGTGTGTTTCCAACTGTCCACTTCCATCACTTTCATGGCTTTTCTTTTCTTTTCTTTTCTTTTTACCATTTCTTAAAACTTTTCTTTGAAAAAAAAAAACTATAAAACCCGGCATCAGCCCTGAATATTGAAATATCGGGTTGAGCTGGGTTTGGGTTGTATGTCTTTTAGAAAGTTTGATGAGGTCCGATTTGATGAATATGTCTATTTGTCACAAGTAGTTCAATAAAAACTGTTGTTTTAGTGACATATACATAAAGAGAAAAAGTAATATAAATGTTTGATAATGAGAGATCACATCGTCAGGTTCGATGCTAAATTATGCATCATCTTTGATGTTGAGATGATACATCATTGAAGATTTCGAATTAAGAAGGAATATTTGTAGAATGATTCAAAATTGGTTTTTAGATTTTACGCTATTAGTTAGTAAATAATTAGGAATTTTGATTAAGTCAATTTTTTTATTTGATAAATATTAGTTTTTGAAGAGATTGGGTTTCGAATCTAAAGCCTCCTATCTCGTTTTGAGAGTTGTATCAATTGACCTATATCCACTTTGTGATTTAATCAATTTTCAAATCCTTGAGTATCTATATTATTCATGATTTTTTGTATTTTGTTATTTATTAAGCCAACATAAACAAACTTGTTCTTTAATCTAATTAACCCATGAATGAAAGTCGGAGTTCATATTTCTTTCTCTTAAGAAAATTATTGCTAAAAACCCAACAAACCAAATACCAAGAACAATATAAAAAACCAAACATACTGGTTTGTTTAAAATCAAAACATAAATTCATGAATCCAAACAAAAAAATGAATGTCCAAACCCGGGATACAAATTAAACATGGCATGAATTTAGTTGCGTGGCCGAGAGACCCTAAAATAGGGGAAGGTGTGAAAGATTCAACGAGGAAACAAGAGAAACTTCTTATTATGATGCGTGATTATAGTTTACAAAGAAGCTAAACTATATATACTCAAGTTTAGATAGATGAAAATGAAACTCAAATGTAAATGTAATGTAGCTGAAATTAGACAATTTACTGCCAAGATTGCTAGCGGAGATGGCAGTTAGTTACAACTGTTGATGAGTTGTCAATTCTATCACAAGGGAGTGAATCTATTGTTATCAGGTTAAGGTAGTGAGTGCAGGTGCTAAGCTTTTGACAGGAAGTTTACGTCCCCCTCACGATGGAAACATCTGAGATATGATGAAGCCCTAGCTACGTGCTGTAAATAAGGTTCCATGTGATTAAAACTCTTACCTTTTATGAATAAGTCAGCTAGTTGTTCTATGGTGTGTACATAAGGAGTGTAAATAGATACAAAATCCACTAAATACCTTACAATATAATAGACATGTTCATGTGTCGGGGTACTTGCCCAGTCCGGACCGAGCCCGTTGATTTTTATATAAATACCTAAGCCCGACCTGAGCCTAACTCAATGAATAAATTATTATATAATACCTATTTATGTATTATTTTTAATTATGTTTAATTAATTTTTTTATATTTTAATTATTATTTTTTTATATTTTAACCCCTTGTATTTTTAAACTCAAATATAATAATTCATAGTAAAATATTAAAGAATTCAATTAAAGAATCTAATTATAAGTAGCATTTATTCGCACATATATAAAATTTTTCTTCCTGTATACATATTCAGTCAATAAAAAAATTTAAAACAAAAACATTATAGGTCGTGGGTCGGGCTTGGGAATGACCCCTTAAGTCCAACTCAAAACTAGCTCGAGCCCGAAGTTTGAAAGTGCGGGCCGAGATGGGCTTGAGTTGATGTTTTTTATGAAAAGCTTGATCAAACCTAGCCCTAGCTCGCCCAAACCCCCCCAATGATCAGGTCTACAATATGACAATCATTGTCTACATGCTTAACTTTATCACGTGAGACTAGATTTTAATTATTATTTACTTGGTTATCATATTGGAGTGTAATAGGGAGAGTAATTGGGATGTTGAAATCAACAAGCACGTATCTTAGTCATTTGAGTTCACAGCAAGTTATTGTCATACTCTTGTATTCTGCTTCAACGGAAGAGCGGCTAATGGTGGCTTGTTTTTTCATTTTACAAGACACTAATGCAGACCCAAGCAAGATACAATACCCTGTAGGAGATTTGCGAGATATGGGACATGTGCCCTAAATTGCATCACAGAAACTGTGCAGCTGTAAAGAGTTGTTTACTGAATAATGTAGGCCCAAACAAATTGTGTCTTTGAGGTACGTGATAGCATGTAAACCAGCTTCAAATTGATGAGTGCAAGGACTGCCCATTAATTGACTTAGCTATTGCATGCAATAGGAAAAATCTGGACGAGAAAAGTTAAGATACAAATGTCTCTCAACTAATCTTTTGAACTTTTCAGGATCGGGCAACAATTCTCCATCTACATAAAAATTTATACTTTAATTGATAGGATTGGAAACTACAGAGCAAGTTGACAATCTCGCATCAAGTAAAAGGTCTGTTATGTATTTTTTTTAGGAAAGGGAAGTGCCTTGTGAAGTTTGATTAACTTCAATGCTAAGAAAATACTTGGCTATGCCAAGATCTTTTATGGTAATTAGGTATGCATAAACTCTTTGACATCATTTATAACAATAGTTGAAGTTTCCATGATCAAGATGTAATCTACATAGATGAGTAATGCCGAAAAACCATGTGAAGTCTCATCATTCTTAAGAAACAAGCATTTATCATGTTTGGATCTTATAGACCAATAATCAAATAGCTTAGTGATTACTTCTTTGTGTCATTGTCTCCCTTCTTGTTTAAGGTCATATAGAGATTTAACCAACTTACAAACCTATTTTTTTTACCTTATCATACCCTTAGGGAGGTAACGTGTATAACTCTTCATCAATATGCACATGCAAATAAGCCTTATTAACGTTAATTTGGTGAAAAAGCAGAATCCTTGCTACCCCTATTGTAAAAAATAATCTAACAATCACTGTCTTAGCCACAAGGCTAAAAGATTCAAAGAAATCAATGTCTTGCACTTGATTAAACCCCTTTGCATATATTCTGACCTTGTAACTTTATACTATTACATTTGCTTTATACTTTAATCTATAAACTAGTTTTGAGGCTATTGCCTTTTTGTGAGATGGCAAACTAGTAAGTATTCAAGCTCAATTTGTCTTTAAAGCATGTAATTCATCTTGCATGCTTTTCATCCAAGCTGGATCTTGTGATGCATCTTTATAAAATTGAGGTTCTTTCATTTGAGTTATCTTATTAGAAAAGTTGATTGTGGAACTTTGTTTGCTGTATGCATAACATAGTCCTGCATCCAACTAGATTTCTTTAGAATTCTTCCAGTCTTGCTAACAATAGTTTGTGAATCCATAACAAAATCTTGTATCTCAGATTTTTGTGTGGTTGACAAGACTTATGCCTTATTTTCATGAAAGGGAAATATGTTTTCAAAAAATTTCACATCTTTAAAGGATACAATCTTCCAATCCTCTAAATCAAACAACCCGTACCCATTTTTACTAGTTGTGTATCCCAAGAAAATACTTCTATGCGCCCTGGACTCTAGTTTTGCATGCTGAGGCAGAATTTTATAATAGCACAATGTTCCCAAGATATGGAAATTTGCATAATCTAGTGCCTTGTTGTAAAAAAAATTCAAATGGACTTCTCCAATCAAGCACTTTAGTTGGTAGTGATGTGAGCAGCTAATAATAGTGCTTCACCCTAGAAATAAGAAGGTAATTTTGAATGCAAAATCAAAGCCCTACTAACCTCCATTAGATGCACGTGCTTTCTCTCTATTGTTACATTTTATTATGAAGAGTAAGTGCAGGTTGTTTGATGAATAATTTCTTTATTGAAACAAACTAATGCATTGCTAATTTAGGAACTTAGTCTCATTATCACTCCTCATGATCTTAACTTTAGCACAAAATTGTGTATCAACCATGGGAAGAAAAATAGCAATGGCATGTGGTACATCTAACTTATGTTTTAACAAAATTATCCATGTAATTATATTACAATCATCGACAATAATTAAAAAATATTCTGCACCATTAAAAAACACCACTCAATAAGGACCTCAAACATCCATATGAAGTAATTCAACAACTACATTACTCTTAATAGAACTTTTATGAAAAATTGTTTTATATTGTTTGCCACATGGACACACTTTACATAAATCTGAAGTTCCTTCTACTTTTAGACTAGAAATATGATTTAAAGACTCAAAAGAACCATGACCAAGCTTCAAGTGTCAAGTATCAGTATGACTGCTTTATTAATATCCTTTACATGAAAAATAGAAAATTGTTTACATACATTAATCTTATACAACAACTTGATATCAAAAGAACCATTTTCCAACAAGTATAGCCCATTTGTCAACCAATTTACAGCCAAGACTTGTTCAGTTCTCAGGTCCTGTAAATAACAATGATCACATGATACAACTTTAATCCCAAAATGTCTTGCTAACTGACCAATTGATATAAGATTGTACTAATAATCAGACATATAAAGTACATTCTCTATCTTTATTCTTGCATTCAATGAAACCTTCCCTATCAGTGTAACCTTTTTAATAGTTCCATCAGAAAATATAATTTCATGTACCCTTCTAACTGGTGTTAATTCACTAAACACCTTTTCACTGAACAAATATGGGAGCTAGATATGATATCTAAAGTCCATGTGATTCTTGTAGAAGTAAAAAAGGAATTGTCAGTTGTCTCATTAGAGAAACCTATGAAGGTAGTGAAATCGGCATTAGTTATGCTCATAGGTGTCTTCATAATCTACTTCCCTTTCATCATATTATAGACTATTTTGTGATCTATGTAAGCTACTACTTGATTTGCATGATTACTACTAGTTTTGTATGTTGTTGTTGGCTTGGCATTTATGCCTATAGATCTGCCATTATCTTCGATCTAGTCCACCAGTGTGGATATCCAATAAGCAAGAAACATTTCTCTCTTGTGTGCTTGTATTCATGATAATTAATTCAAAAGAATTAATCTTTGTTTTGTTTCTTATACCTTCCTCCAGAGTAATTTCCTCCTTTTTCTTCTCCTCGAGAGTAGTTTGCCATATCCTACTATATTTGTTCACTAGAAAACTTACTAACTTCACAAACTTCTCAGGTTTGAACTCATTATGTTTCTTTGTTATGCTAATTATTAAGTAGGCCTTGTCAATGGATCAATGTGGAACCATGAGCAAGATTTGGTCTAGCGCATGATTATAATCCTCATTCATTCCCATATGAAATTATATGAGCTTATCTTCTTCTTCTTGATCAACAAATCTTTTAAACGTATTATAATCACATGACTTATCAGCTCCCCAAATACATTTAAGAATATGCCTAAATAACAATATTTCATCCTAAAAATTTCATAGTTTGTTACAGTACAAAAGCACAGATTGAATTGCTTGATCAAACATGTTAATTTCATTATTGATTCTATAAAGTAAGGGACCTTTACAATCACCAAACTTAGGTTGAATTGCTTCCCACACATCAGGAGATGAGTTTGTGTAGGCAAAACCTTCAAGAAAATCTCTGGCCAAGGTGTTGAGAATCCAAGCTATGACTAGGCAGTCATTCCTCTTCCACCTTCTGTATTTTGTGAAATCATTTTCTTTAACTATGTAATCTTCACCTACATACTTCATCTTATATTTAGCAATGAGTGCGCAGCTTATCACATTCTTCCAGGCTAAGAAATTAGAACTTTCATTCAAATGTGTTGTGATCAAAGTAAATCTTGGATTCTCGGTATTAAAACTCTTTTCTTCATTTTCCATTTCTCCTCTCTCTAAAGTTTTTACTTTGAAAGGATTTGCTACTTCTTGAACTCTCTTGCCTCTTCTCTTAGTCATTTTTCTGCTATGATATACCATGAAAGATTCAATGAGGAAACAAAAGAAAACTCTTATTATGATGCATATTACAGCTTATAGAGAAACTAAGCTATATATACTCAAGCTTAGACAGATGAAAATAAAATTCAAATGTAAATGTAATGTAGTTTAAATGAGATAATTTCCCGCCAAGAGTATTAGTTGAGATGGCAGTTAGTTACAGTTGTTGATGAGTTGTTGATTCGATTACAAGGGAGTGAATTTGCTGTTATCAGGTCCACGTTAGTCAGTGCATGTGCTAAGTTGTTGACAAGATGTTTACAAGGTTCTCATCAAAAGCATTTGCCCATTAAGAGGACATTTCATCATTGCTTGGGTGCCATAAGTGCTCTGGAGCCGTAATGTAAGACTTACATCAGGCTTTCACATCTAAGTCAAACGACCATTATAGTTAAGTTAAATATGCATCTCAAATCACTAGCACCAACATGCTTTGTTTTTATTTGTTAAAATTTCTATTTAATTATGGAAGTGTAAAACTAGATCAACAATACCAAACAAGTAAAGTGTAACTCAATTGTCAATGCATACGTGTTCATACAAAAAAGCACGTAGTGTTTCTTATTTACATTCGAGAGGAAACCTGGGTGGATTAACCAATTCAAGAGCTCAGAAATCTATTAGGCTCTGTTTGGGAGCAATGTATTGGAGAATATTAAAGGAAATGAATGAAAGTGAAAAAAAGAAAGGGTAGAATTTTGAAGGAATGAAACAGTTTTTAAAATAATAAGTTTGGGAGGGAAAGATAGATTTTTATGGGAAATTGTGATGTAATTACTTAGTTACCCTTTTAATATTATAATTGGGAAATGGGTAAAATTAGTAAAATAATAAATTAGAAAGTTAGAACTTCTAAGAATCTCAATTCCTTTGAGATTTCGCCATTTTTGTGGAATCCAAAATGATGAAATTATAAAGGAGAGCAACTGAATTGATTTCCTCCCGAAATGCCATCCCATGCCTAGATTCCCCGTCTCAAAAACTGAATTTTGAATTCATTCGCATCCGTTCTCTTATAATCCAGCCTCCCAAACTGAGTTTTGGCTAAATCAACATCAAAACAAATTTTTAGTTACTTGAATCAAGAGTTACAGATACCTAGTAGTAATGAGATAGCAAGTGAAATATTGAATAAGTTTATTGATATCCAAGTAATGAGTTGGGAATCCATGGAGTTTATGCTATGAGTTGGGTGTTTAAAACATTTTAATGAATGTTCCAAAAATGAATTAAAATACAGTAATAATAGCATTTGGATACAATAAGTATTCCGAACACCTGCTCCAATATAATATTCAAATTGACATTTCAATTAAACCTAATTATGGTAAAAACAGTAAAAACAGTGAAAACAATCGGGCATGAATCTAATTGGGCAGTGAAAACTCGGAAACGTGTAGCCTCATCCACGCAATGCAATGAATAAAGAAAGCAGGCTTTTTTAGGTTCATAAATGTTTGCTTTTCTTTTTATCACATCAACAACACAACACAACACAGACACTCTGTAAATATGCTGTCGTTCGTGTTTTTTGTGACTATTTTTCTTCTCTTTCCTCTTTTAAACTTTACTTTTTTATAATTTTTTTCATCAACAGTAAATGCGAGATTTTGGGGATCTCGCCCCGAAATTTTGGGGACCTCGCCCCGAAATTTTCTCCCGCCTCAAACCTTTTGCTTTCGGAGAGTTTCACCGACTCTCCGGGAGTTTTTAAAAAAAAAACAGTAAATGCGAGAGACCAATATTTTCATAGAATCATGGTTTATATTATCTCAGACTTTAGTTGGCGGGACATCACCCCGCATTTTGTTATTAGTAATTATTTTCATGATATGTGTTCATGATATGTGTATGTTCACTTGCCTTTTGCTGTCTTTGAAATTTTTTTATTTTTTTATTTCTTATTAGTAATCTCGAGCTTTCGTTTCTATGTATTGAGTTAGTAGATATGTCAACCAGTTGAGATGTTTTGTCATTAAGATCCTTAAATTTTAAGAAAAGATGTACTTTCTTGTTTGATAACATATATGGAGAACTTTTTTTTTCGAGGAAAATATAAACAATTTTTTAGTTTTGTAGAAACAAAAAAAAGAGTTACCATCTCTAAAAATTCCGAACAAATTAACTACTCCATAACATACTAGGGGCAAGATTCGAATTTCTTCCTCAACCTCAAAATGACCTTCAAAAAGAAAATAAGATTAAAATTATATAACAACAGAATCTATTATTAATAATAAACTAATAGTAATTATTATGATTAATAATTTATAATAATACATATTATCATTATAAATAGATAATCCTATATTATTGTAAATTATTATATATTAAATATTAATTTATTATTATAGTTAATAAATAACTATAATAATTATTAAATTATTATTATTATTATTTATTAATTATTAAATTAATATTATTTATGCATTTAATTTTTTGAGGTAGTTGACGATCGAACCTAGAGTTTCATCTTCATTCTCTACTTTCAAATAGTTGGGGATCGAACCCAAAACCACATCTTCTTTCTCTACCTCTAAAAAAGTTACTATTGTGAATCGATGAATGTTTTTAAGACCTATTTTATTGATAGTTTTCATTATACTTATAATGATATTATTAATTATAATTAAGAAATACAGTCAGTTAGTTTCCGTGTTATCAATCTTCTAAGGCCTTCATCATTAGTTACTTGGCCATACACATCTACACCCTTCTAAAGTTGACTCAGAAAACCTAATGACACCCTCAACTTTTAAAAGGATCAGTTACCCCTTTAAATTAGCAAAAATGCACCAGTTAGGCCCCTCAACGTCATGTGTCGATATCTGGTTTGTTTGACTTTTCAAAGATGTTTTTTTCTGATTTTTTCTCTCTACAACCAGAAGTTGACATGTGATATTAAGGGTCAAACTGACGCATTTTTGCCAAGTTAAATGAGGTAACTGGTCATTTTAAAAGTTGAGAATGGTATTTGATTTTCTGAATCAACATTAAAGGACTGTTGATGCATTTGACCTAATTAATTCGTTTTGTTTTTAATATCATTTCAAATATTATTACAGTACTTTTATAATATACTTTACTGATTATGAATGAAGAAAGTTTCCATAGTTTCATGCAATGCAATTCGTCTTATTGTTTTAGTTTTGATTTAATTTACACTAAACATGCTAAGATTTTATGCAAAATTCATAATTGTAATATCTGAAAAACATTCTTCCTATAACTATAAGGTGGTCATGTTTCGAGCCACGTGAAAGACAGAATGAAACTTTAATTTTTTATGTGCTGAATATTCACAATTAGACACCCAACAAAATTTGATAGAAATTATTTCTTAATTTTACATATATCATTGTAGCAATTTTATTCGAAGAGGTGTAAGATCAAAAGTTTTATCAACCAAAATTTTGTTTTGAAATAATTTTGGAAAATATTGTGTAATTCCACAACATGTTCATACTGTAACTGTGTATTTAAGACTAAAACAACAGTTTATTTTATATTTGTTTATAACAAAATAACATCCATTCGTCTATTGTTTTTGTTACATGTTTCATTTATATAAATTCAATTACTAAAATAATAGCATGTTTTTTTACTGATTGAGGCAATATAATACTAAATAGATAAAAAAGAACAATTTTATAATAATTCTATAAAAGATTAATTATCATAATCTCAATGAGGTTTACACAAATAAATTACTACTTTCCTTAGTTATATATATATAATTAATATCTCACTAAGTTTTTGCTTCCATCCAACCATAGCATAATTTTTCTTAACTTTATTATTGTTCATCCAAAATTGCCCTTCTACCCATCTTCTACCTTAAGTTCCAATTTTACTCAATTGAATATTTTACCTTAATCACAAAATTATTAATGAAAGCATAACAAAATCTTACTGAATTTGTCAACTATATTCATAATATATAAATGACCTACTCTTCAACAAATAAAATTTAATCGACAATGAAAACAAACAAAATCACAACCTGTGCAATTTTACAACGGATAATAATAAACCCATTGCTATTAGTGTGTAGAGGAGCACGAGGAAGTGATGCAGTCAAGTGAACTAACCTTATCCTTGAATCTCATATGAACAATCGCTGTTGTTTAACATATCATGTCATTACGACAAATTGAATAATGGGATATTATTTTTGTTTTTCTCAAATGAAAAAATAGTCATTATTCTAAGGCTATGTTGCTTTTAACTACAGTTCAATTAAGTTCTGTTTAGTTAAGTTATGTTAAGTTTAGTTATGTGTAATTATAATTTTAAACTAAAATAAATTCAATTAAATTCAGTTAAGTTAAGTTCTGTTCTACTTTCAGAAGTTGAAGAGAATAGAACCTAACTTGTTAAATAGTGGATCATTTAAAATTATACATGTCACTGACATGAATAACAACTTTAGTAAGATTTTATCATGACTTAATGCATCTATACCCTGAATTTGTTCAAAATAGATTTTTGGTACCCTAAACTTTGAAATGTGATATATAGTTTTTTTGTACTTAATGAGTCGCTTTACCTCCTCATCACCACGTGTTAATTTCTGGTTGGTTTAATTTTTCAAATATGCCAGTTTTCTGATTTTTTTATCTCCAACTAGGAGCTGATTCGTGGCATTGATAGGTCAAACTGATGCATTTTAAACAAGTTCAGGGAAGTATATTATTCATTTGAAAGTTCAGGGTGACAATAGTTTAATTTTGAACAAGTTTAAGGGATGTAGATGCAATAAATCCTTTATTATCTTTTTATCGATTTTGTAATTAAGGTAAATTGTTTACTTATTTATGTAAAATTGGAATTTGAGATGAGAGATTAGTAAAAGAACAATTTTAACTGTTTTAAAAATCTCTGCCTAAATCCGCCCAGACCCCGTTTAGGTACTATTTTGAAGGTTGAACTCAACTGCGCCTATCGCTTAAACCCCGTCAACTAACGCCTAAATCTTTTGGTCCTAAACGATTTAAAAATAACAGCAGATGGGGTTGAATGAAGTTTTGGTTTCTTTTTGATGTTTGTAAAAATCCTTTTACCAAGTTAAGTTTTTAGATGCATGCTGAGTTTATTATGCTAAGCTGGGTCTAAAAACTATAAACTGCTAAACTTTGCTGAAACAGTTTATCTTCAATTGCTGCTGAGTACTTTACTCAACTCTGATTAGTTTTCAAGCAAAATTGATAAAATAGAAAGAATAATTAATGAAATCAGACGCGATAGAGGCAAACAAGGTTAGAACTTTTACACCTGAGATTTATCCTGGTTCGGCCCCTGGCCTACCTCTAGTCCCTGGATTCCTTTCCGAGCTTTAATCCACTAGTGATTCATTCCTACCTTAGGCGGAAAAGCTTTTACAACGGGTAGACAAAATTACAGAAAGTACCTTTCTTTCTAACTACCTCTCAAACTCAGTTTAGTTACCCTTCCTAAACTGGCACTCAAAATTATCAAAGAAAATGCTAATAGAGGAATTCAACTTATAGAAACATTGAATCCTTTACAGGGTTAAATCTTAAGTACCATTCTCTCTATTACAAACAAATTTAGACAATTTGTGTTTACTGATTGCTTGATTTGGAATTTTTGAAAGCTAAGAGTATTTGAACAAAGTTTCAACTCTTCTTAGAAATTCGAGGTAATTCACCAAGTTTGAACGTCTACTTTAGTCTTCTATTTATATTTGAAGGTCTTGGAAGTAGCCGCTACAAACTTCTCGTCTTGACAAATTTCTCAATTTCTCTTCTCTTCAAATCTTTCTAATTTTCTCGTTTGAAACAAAGTCCATGACGTTCAGAGATAGAGATTTCGAACGTTGAAGCGCGAGATTAATCCATTAATCCAAAGCGTCAAAAACTCGTTTGTCTTCAAGTAATCCGCTCTGATAGAGAGGAGCGCGAGTTGCAACATGAAATTCTATAATTCGTTGACTTGCTAACGTTGCAGATTTGCGCGGAGACATTGAGAAGCGGCGCATGTCAGAGGATTCCTTTTGTCTTGGATTTTAGAGGTACTGACACCTTTTGGAAGTGAGGACCACTAGAATATCTTCTTTAATTTCAGAGCTTTTTTTCTCCTGAAACGCATCAAAAGAATATTCCGTTTTTCACAGAAACCGTTAGTAGCATTTGTGTCATTTAATTCTCTAAGTGTCAAAGTAACTCAGCTTTTATCACAAAAGCTCAATTTGCTTAGCTGAGTCTATATCTTTATAAACTATGCAATACTTGGCTGATTTAACTTTTCTTACTCTCAGCCATAACTCAACTAATCATTCAGTAAACTGAGTTGTTTTCCCTTAAATAACCTCAAGTGAACTTGATTAATTAAGATTTAGTACTCAATTAATTTCACTATTCTAGACAGTTTGTTATTTCCAAAACATTTTAAGTACTGTGAAGTACTATTAACTTGGGTTCAACAAAATCCCGTCTAGGTCCCGATTAATCCACGTCTAGGTGTTTGGAGGCTCCGTAATTAAGTCACATAACAAAGTGGTAAATTATTGCTCCCTCACACTTTTGTCGAGGGTGTTGAAAATTAAATAACAATTGCAAGGCTGGAATTGTGACTGAATTGATAATGGATTTAGATTCAAATTTTTAAATTGATGAAACTGATTATGGAGGAGGATAATAACGGTTGGAAAAACAATGGTAAAATATAAAATAAATAAAAATATCCTCGATCTTGGTTTTTATCTCTTGGATGTGGATGTGCTAAATTTGTGATCTTATTTATCTCGTTGAGTTTTCTAGAGTTTTCCTTCAATTAAAACAACAAGTTGATCAATAGAAATTATATATACACATATAACATAAATAATAAAACCAAATTAAAGAAACTTGAACACTAATAAGTTGAGTCATGTTGAAAGACACTGTCGTTAAAGGATACTTGTAGTTCCTTCCATGATTAAACAACTCCTTCACTCTCGATTTGAAAGTGGAAACAGAAACAGAGATGTAATATCAAATACAGAAAACTCATAGAAAAATTTAGTGGGAATAAAAAGTTTTCTCTCGGTTTTAACCAACTGAAAATGGAATCAACATACTTAACAAAAGATATTACAATATGCTTATCAACTCTATCACTGTTCTATATCCTATTAGGAAAACAACCTCATATATATATATATATATATATATATATATATAGAATAAAAGATAGATGTTAACACATTGAAATAAAATAACCTTTGGTCAGACTAAAAGGCTGATGATTCTATCAAATGGCATCTCATAATTATCTAATAAAAGACAACTCGTAATAGCCTAATGAAAATAGTAACAGAACGGTTTCAAAGTTTGTCCAATTGAAAATATAATATGAATTCAATACACATAATTGGACCAAATAAACTGTTATAAAAATTTGGTGCTTTTAATATATAGTTAATATAAATTAAAAACTTATAATAAAACTTACTAAAGAAACCTTTTGACTTTTTTTTTTGAAATAAAATTTATAATTTTTCCAACAGTAACAACCATTGTGACAGGGCTGGCAACTGTAAAGGCGACTTTGACGGTGCCGGTGATCGACAGCAGTGACTTGTATGGTGACGCTGGTGGTGGGCGACGGTGGTGACTTTGACGGGGACGGCAAAACTAATTATGGCATGAAAATGACATAGCACCAACTAGTCGTGGACAGTGGACTTTGAACCAAACAAAGGGAATAAAAAACTTGTCTTGGTTGGGATACCCCACTAGGGTTAAGTGAGATTTGAAACTTCAATATAACTTCAATCTCAGTTTAAATTTTATTTAATAATATTTTTATTTATTTTTAACTTTTATTTTGTTTTCTTTTAATTTGATTAATTGTATATTGTTTGGAGTCAGGTAAAAAGGAATTAAATAAGAGTATTTTGTTTTGAGGTGAAAATTTAAAATAAAAAGTTAGTGAATAAACATTGTGTTAACTTCAAATTATAAAGTTTGAAGTGAAAAATGATGGTACAAATTGAATCTTTCTAGGTAATACAAAAAGAGAGTTAAACAAACATTAACAAATGGAATTAAAATTTTTTATTCCCTTTCCTGAATAACCCAATTCAAACGATCCCTTAGAAATGACAATTATTTAGGAAGGAGCGAGTATTTTGATGGAAGAAAACTCAAGACTATACAAAGGTGATTGTGTATTACCCTTTTAAAAATTTAAACAATGCTCTTGATTGTTGAAAAAAACTACAAATAGTGGCTGCTGCTGGTGAATAAGCATGCAAGAATCTTTGGCTGGAAAAGTGAGTCAGGTAGCAAGAAGTGGGGTCCACATTTCAAACGTGGCATTACAGACGAGAAAACGCCGCCAAAAACTATTGGTAACCATTGGAAAGAGTGACGTAAAGAGAGTTGAGTTGGGTTGTCCAATAAAATAGTGCCTCTCTGTACATAGCTGGTTTCCTTATCAAATTTACGTCAGTTACTAGATGCTTCTCGCCTTGGGTCCCACTTTTCCACTTGCGGGCTCCACTTCTATCTTTTTACTCACTTTGTTGTGATCAT
>CATIWQ010492062.1:0-15146 GCA_949673415.1 Euphorbia schlechtendalii
CTGAATCTTTATACATATGTTTATTTTGATTGCTTGCATGCCAATGGTGGAATATCGCAAGTAAACATCCAAAAAATAAAAAAAGTAAAAATAAAGAAAAATGAGTCTGCTAGATTGAAAACATGAAAGGGTAGTCCAGGTGAAAATTAAGACATGGTTCCATAGATTGAAAACCCGCAAGGGCGATCTATGCAAAAATTAGGACTAAAGAAATATCAAATTCATTATCTCCTCCTCGAAACGGTATGTGACATCATATACCTCCAACACTTCAGGCAAATGGCTTCCAAGTAATCATCGCCAAAATAATGCGGGATCAACAACTTATCTAGATCTTCTTCTAACCAGATCCAAACTCTGAACTCGAATCTGATTTAGTGAACCCGTGGTCGTCGCTCTGAGGAAGCCGTCCATGACATCCCTAATGAGACAAATCCTAGGGGCAACCATGCACCAACACAAGAGAAGGCTCTTCAATGAACAAAGCCCACAACACGTACAATAGATGAACATACATCATATGATAAATATTGTTCATAAAATCATGCATACATAAAATACGCATCATGTCATCTACAAGTAAAGATGATGCCAAACTGAAGTAACTCCGTCCTAGTAAACAAGAAACTCCACCACCACTTGGGGAATTTGCAAACACTAAGAAAGACGATGGTCCACTCAAGCCTAAAGTTAACATTGCATCACAAAAGCCTCCTAAAATAACAGAGCGGTCTTCAGGACATCCCCGAATTTTCATTAAACTCTTTTATTCATCATGTTTCAATTTTTGATTGAAGGGGTAAAAATTTTTGCTTCACATAAAGTCAATCAAATAATTAAAATATTCATCATAAAATATATTGACATTACACTCCTCCAATTTGTCACAAGGAACAAGTCAATATCCTACTAAGGAAATTCAAGGTCGCCTTTGAAACAAATTCAGGCACCTATCTCCAATTGTTCCAAGGGGCACACGATAATTGCAGCCGAAGAAGGAAACGACTGCCAACTATAATAGGGACCCCGCAAAAAGAAACGGTCGACCCTCCCGTAAGGGGAATCAAGCATCAAGGGATTCCGAAGAAAGAAACGGACAACCCCGCGAGGACACGGTGCCAGAAAGGAAGGCCTACGTCACCATCAATCGAGGGCAAAGAAGGCACCAACCACACCGGTCAGGTATATTCTCAATCCCTTCACTCTATTTCTTGTGATCATACTAGTTATACAACTAGTGATTATCACACGAGGGGCAGTTGTGAGCACGGGATTTTGTACCGGCTCGCACGTTCAATGATGATGGTTTTTCGAGATTTTTATCCTCGAATCACACAATTTTTTGAAGATCTCCGGATGGGAATGTTCCTCATCGCCGGGTTGTGTTAAGGACTCTAATTATTTTGAAAAATAAAGATTTTGGTAAACTTTGTTAAATAAATAAATATGTAAAAAATAATAAATATAAAAAAATCAGAAAAAACCGACTAAACTGAGCTAGCCGAATGGGCGAGCCCGGTCTGTCGGCTTGCTGGATTCCAGCTAGCCATAAGGGCTCGCTGGAATTTCCAACAAGCCCCTCGCTGGAGTTTCAAGCGAGGCTCGTTGGGAAATCCCTATAAATACCAGGACCTTTTTGGATTGAAGGGGGCTTGAAATTTCCAGAGAAAAATTTTATTTTCATGAGAAACAACAACAAGAAAATATTTTCTTTCATCCAAAATACGTTTGAATTCCGAAACTTTATGATTTTCAAATCAATTTCCATCTATTTTTTCTTCTAAAATCCTCAAATATTCTTGGGTCTAAAACAAATTTAGAACCCAAGTCTGATTATCTTTTGGACAAATAAATATTTATTTTCCACACAAACACAACTGAAAAACAAACAAGGAACGCTCCCGGGGATCATACAAATAAGTCGAAGTGGATTCACGCTGAAAGGGTAAGCCTTTGAGTTCCTAGAGCCGCTTATTTCCTACTTCTTGATTTTTTTTAAATGTGGACCTAGGGATTTTTTATTTTATTACCTTGTAAATATCAATGTAATATTTCTTTTCTTCTTCTTTTCTATTTATGAATAGATGTTAGAATACCCTTACGAAGGGAATAAAAATTATTCTCGGATAATAGGCCTCACATTTTTCCATGCGGTCATTTTCACTAATAAAAAAACGACCAACATATGTGTTAATAAGAATGAATCTTTTTATTCAAAATAAGAATTTTCAATCATCGATATTTTTAATTAGGCCACACGGGCCTTGCCAAAATTAAATCGATCAAATGTGTAATTGTTGTGATACACCCTGTGCTAACCCTTGTAGATGCAGGTTAGATGTATGCTTAGGATTTATTTTCCTTCGGTACTTTAATTTCAATCATTTTTTGGGAAATGTAATTAATAGATTAGGTGGGCAGTTGCATCCCCCGAGGTTTTGTAATTTTTAATCTTTATTTTTCTCATTTATTTACTGCTTTATGGATGGGTTTATCGCTTTCAAATATACATGAATCATGCATAATAACTCGAAAAATGATATAAGTGTGGATATGCACAATTAAGAAATACAGTTTTCTATAGATGTAATATAATGTGATCCTATAAGAAATAAGCAACTTAT
Source organism: Euphorbia schlechtendalii (assembly GCA_949673415.1). Classification (NCBI taxonomy): domain Eukaryota; kingdom Viridiplantae; phylum Streptophyta; class Magnoliopsida; order Malpighiales; family Euphorbiaceae; genus Euphorbia; species Euphorbia schlechtendalii. The sequence goes on from CATIWQ010492062.1 coordinate 2,625, forward strand.
CCCGAACCCGAATCTCTGTGTCTTAGTGGGCCGTCCCTCGAACGTTAAGCCTTACAAGACTCTAATTTCTAGAAAGAGCTAATCTAGGTGACGACTCTACACTAAGAGACGGTGGATTCGGGTTTGACCGATCTAAAAAATGTTTTCACTCTCTCTTTCAACCTTTTCGGGTCCCTGAATTAGTACATTTTCATTTTCATTTTCAACTTAAATACCCTGATGGACCGCGCTTCTCATTCTGCGCGCTCTCGGTCTATCGCTCTGTGTTGTCCGCTCACACCATTCAAGAAGTTATTCAGAGGTTTACGCTTAATGAGAAGAAGATAGTTGCTTAACTTATTGGCGCTGAGTGGAGGGAGAAGGATAAGCACAGCTTCAAGGAAGTCTGGGAAAGGCGTATGGTTTCTCGATCTACTTCACATGCCATAGAGATAGATAATTCAGAGGAGAATCAAGAGGAGTTCTTAACACTTAAAGAAAAACCAATGTTGTAATTAGCCTTGCTCTTACTTGTCTTGTAAAAACTTGTAATTCATTCAAACTTAATGAAAAGTTTTTGCTTCTTTTCTGAGTAAAACTTTGCATTATACTATCTTATTTTATACTTGCAAGTAAAAGATAAACCTTAAAAGAAAATGGAATTAACTTATAAGATAGCCTCAGATTATGAGGGAGCCAGTTCATCCTGTGCTTAAGTTCACTCAGAACCAACAAAATGAGGGAGATTGTTAGATTCTGAGAGTTGATTTTAAGTTTTGAAGGTTTTGAATTCAGAAGCACAAGATGACTCAGAAGTTCAATAGTGCCCCAAAAGTTATGCGGAATCTCAGAAGGACCAAATAAACTTAGAAGGTCTAGACTGCAGAAGACTATCAAAGACTCAGAGTCACAGGAAACCCCTTTGAAGACTAATAAAGGGTAACTTAGTCTTTTGGCGCTAAAAGTTACAAGTGCTGACCTTGCATTAAATGCCACCGCGTGCTTTTGTTCCTCAGCCTAGATAAGTACAAAAGTTGTTACAAAATCAGGAACAAAACCATTCCGCAAAGTGCATACTTAGTCAACCGTACAAATGTGGGTCCCAAAAATTCCTGATAGTTGTGGCGCGGATCAAACTTGGGCTTGGCTCTCAAACAGATTCTTAACGGAAACTTGGACATGAGACAACGAGAAGTTTTTCAATATCAGTCCAAGTTTAACGGAAACATTTTCTCCCTCTATAAAAGGATGATTTCCGTTATTGAAGAAGGTTGCCAAAATAGTTGAAATCAATAGAGTGAAATCAAGCTTCAAAATCCCACTGCAATCTTCTTTGTAATCAAACACAGCAAACTTCTCATTTCATTACTTGTTTGTAAAAGAGCTAACTGAAACAAAGTTCAGAAACTCAAACTCTCTCTTTCAAAATACTTTCTGTAATATACTAGCTGAGAGTAAGTTAGTGTGAGAGATCTTAGAAATCTTTTAAGAAAGGAACTCAAGAAGATAAGAAGCTCAGAGCCTCAGATATAGTAGGAGGGAACTTCTGTACTAGTGTAGCTCGCTGAAGCATAGGCTGTTGGAGGGTTCTTTAGTCAAAGCTGTGTAAAGGGTTTGCTCTTCACCATAAGAAGAGTTCTTAGTGGATTAAATTTTGGATTGGAGTTTCCAAGGACTCGATTAGGTAGAGGCTGAACCAGGATAAAAATCTATGTTTGCAATTTTCCATATTCTGCTTTATCTTTGTGATTTATTTATTTCTCATCTGAATCACTAAAAGCTTTAAAAAGGGGATTCTGAGTAAAATACTTTTACTCAGAAGTATTTTCAAAAGTTAAACTCAACTATCTTCTGAAATAGAATTTAAACTCGAAAAAGAGTCATTCACCCCCTCTGACCTATTTTACACCCTACTGGGTCCAACAACTACAACCAAAGATTTTAAGATGAGCATAGGAACATTTCCTATTACCCCACATTTCATTTGGAAATTTAAAATTGATGGAGGAACTTGGAGTTCTATTGATCAAGTAACAAGCAGTATGGGTAGCTTCAGCCCAAAAGGATAAGGGGAGACCAGATTCATAGATCATGCATCTTGAGATAGTCCAATTATGCCTCTTAGCAACACCATTTTGCTGAGGGGTATAAACACAAGTTCTATGCCTAGTTATACCATTTTTAAAACAGTATTCATTAAACACGTTATTAACAAATTCTAAACCATTATCAGTTCTCCAAGTTTTAATTTTAAGATCCTTTTGGTTTTCAATCATAGTTTTCCATTCAACAAACTTGTCAAAAACATCAAACTCGTTTTTCAAGAAATAAATCCATATTTTCTTAGAAAAATTATCTGTAAGTGTAACAAAATACTGATTTCCATATACAGACATAGGAACATATGTAGATCCCAAAAATCACTATGAATATAGTCAAGACAACCCTTTAAAGGGTTTTGAGAAGCACTGAAACCTTGTTTATGGGAATTTTCCTTGATGCAAGTTTCGCAAGTATCAAGATTCACATTATTAGGTAAGTTTAAACAATTTTGCTTTTGCAAACTTACGAGACCTTTAATCCCTATATGACCAAGCCTCCTATGCCATAAAAGAGACTTCTCATTCTCATTTACAGCATTGACAGTCCCAACAGAAGTTGTTCCTAGAAAATAATACAGGCCATTTGAAAGAGATCCCGTGAAAATGAATGATTATTTCTAGAAACCTCAAGGACTCCACCTTATAAGACAAACCCTTTTTATCAAGATGACTAAGTGAGATTAAATTTCTTTTAAGCTTAGGAATGTGTCTAACTTCACTTAATTCAATTACTTTACCATTATTGCAAACTAGTTTAACCTTTCCTATACCTAGAATATCACAGTGGGAATCATTTCCCATGAGGACCTTTCCTTTATTATATTTAGTATATTTAGTAAACCACTCCAATTTTGGAGTCATGTGAAAGGTACAGCCAGAGTCTAAAATCCAAGAATCAAGATCCCTGAGATGATTAATGGTAAGAGCTTCAACGTCTCCTGCCTCAGTAGTGTTATTGACAGCTTCAGGTTTGTGTTGTTTTGTTGTTGATTTAGGTTATTCAACCTTAATCTACAAAATTTTCTAGTGTGACCCTTTTTGTGATAGTGAAAATAAGTTAAGTCCTTATAACTTTTTGTTTTACTAGGTTCAACTTGATTACAGCTTTCAATTGAATTGTTAACCTCATTAGACTTAGATTTCTTTTCCTTTTTAGATCTTTTACCCTTTGACTTTGACATTTAAGACTTCATGAGACTGACTTTTAACCTTAGGTTCACCTTTCATTTCTAGTTCTCTTAATCTCAAGGCATCTATTATATCTTTGACCTCTAAGTTTTCTCTACCATATTTCAAGGCATTTTTAATGTCTTTATACATATCAGGTATAGAATTTAAAAGAATAACATTTTGGTTTTCTTTAGAAAATTTTTCATCAGCACACTCAAGATCAACAACTAGTTTTTGATAATCATCAAGATTGTCATCAATACTTTTAGAGGAATTCATTTTAAAATTGAAAAAATTTTCTTTTAAGTAAGCAAGTCTAGCCATGTCTTTAGTTATGTAAAGTGACTCAGGCTTTAACCAAAGCTTGGGTGGATCATCACTGTCCCTAACCTTTCTAAGGATAGTGTCATTGAGATTCAAGATTATGGTGGAATAGGCCAATTCCAACATATCTTGTTTCTCAGTGGGTGTTAATTTAGTAGGAAGAGAATTTAGGCCTTGAAGGGCTCTATGGCCTTTTTGTTGAACCAAAACAACTTTCATTTTATTTTTCCAAAGAGAAAAATCACCTTTACCATCAAATTTTTCAATATTAACTCTAGTGATTGACATTTTGAAAAAATATAGACAAGACAATCACACAATAAGGACTTCAGATAGAAACTCAGACAAATATAATAGAGAGAGAAGAGGTCTTAAAGACTAGGGAGAAGAGAATAGATATCCTAAAGAAATTGGAAGACAGAGGATATCAAAGAACTCAAGGATAGTTAATCTTTAAAACTACACAGAAAGACAATACAACAATCTTAGATTTAGTATTAGCAAAAATTTAGTTTTACTGAAAACCTTAAACACATGCAATATGCAAACTAATCTTTGAAAGAAAATAATAGATCAAAATAGAAGATATTAATATACTTCTTATAAGATCTTAGGCAAGGAGGTTACAATGAATCAATTATATCATAGTAAGCCTAATTAACAAGATTATTCACATACATGGCAAGGATGGTAAGAATCTTAATTGTAAAGGAATAGAATACTTACAGAGTAGTTCTTCTTTTAATAATGTATAAAGGAGAGGAGTTTTTAGAAAATTTACCTCTCAAGAAGCTTTCAATAATTCAGTCGTCACAGAGTATCAGAAGGAATTACAAGAGTTCCTCAAGATCCACAAATGAGTCCAGATATCAATGATTCAGACCAACATACACAACAGAGAGACAATTATGTAAGTATCACAGAAAGTATCAAAGAATTGGCGATTTTGAACAGAACAAGCAAACTCGAACTAGAAATGTGTGAATGAGAAGTTTTAAAGAAGATTTTCTTCAAAAGAAACTTCAAAACTTTGCATAAACCAAGTTTCACAGTAATCATGCCAAGAACTAAATTCAAAGATAATATACTATGTGCTTTCATCGAAGTTAATCAGAGAAGCACATGAACGAAATCTATAACGTCTTAGACTTTAATAGAAGTAAAAAAAACTCAACGGACATGAAAATAAACCAGAGAACTTAAAGAATCAAAGAACCAGATCTTCAAAAACATGCAAAATACAGATTTACAATCACAAAAGCAGTAACACAACACTTTGATACCACATGCTGCGTAAAAATATTAAAGTAGTAAATCATTCACACACAATACATAGCGATTTTTTACTTGGATCGCCCTGATTGGTCTTAATATACGAATCTTTTGAAAGACTAATCCAAGGATCTAAGGGAATTGCTTTATTGATTACTTGAAAGGCCAAGAATATGAGTACACAAGAGTTTTCACTAGAAAAGTATAAACCCTAAAAACTAAGCCTTTTACAAAAATCAAAGAAAGAAGAAGACTCTTAAGCAAAACAATACAAAACTAAACAAAGCGCGCACTAACCATGAATTGAGAGTAGATTATATAGCCCCCAAACAAGTGATGCAAGCACTAATCGCTTAACAACCCATTTAACAACTTGCATGCATGATCCATCACATCCATATATTAGAAATGATGATGAATAGATGAATCAGATGGCTAAAGAAGGAAATCACCAAAGAATCACAGTAGCAAGAGGAGGAGAAGAGAAGACGAAAAAAGAAAGACTGAAACCCTAAGGTCATACGGAGCACTTAAATAGCTCTCCCAATTCAAAACAGTTGGTTTTGGATCAGGGCTAGGATAAGTGGGCCTTGGACTTGGGCTCACATCAAACTTAAGAGAAATTACAACTCAAAAATAATAATAAGGCTTACACAACAATAACACTAGGTATAGATGGACATAAAACAATTAAATGACACCTAAAACCTAACATCTTTGCCTCTCAAGATGGAGTTTTAATTGATTTGTATTTACTGTAATAAAGGCAAAAAAGTATTATTTGGTCACTCTACTTTTAATATGCATACCTATATAAGGTATACACATACTAACATCTTCACCGATCTAATGTACAATATCAGATTTTTTACATGGAGCGGGGTATTTTAAAATACCATGCTCTAATGCATTATATGTGTCCCATTCTTTCACTTAATGAGACATTTGTCTTGTAATGGAAGCAGGTATTCCAAAATACCCGGCTCCATATAAAATTTTTAAATAAAATACTATTGCATTGCTTATAAGGGGTTAATTAGTAAAAAGATAAAAAGAGCAGGTATTTGGTAGGTATTTGAGTGCATTGGAACCAAATGCAAAAGCAATTAAAATATGGGAAATACACAAAAATGCTATGTTTAGTGTAAATAAATACTTTTTTTTTATCTATTACTTAGTTTAATTGTCAAAAGTGTATTGTCAAGGTTTTGAATTTACATTTCTACCTCCTTGTGATAACCTTGTCGGATTTTATAGTTATCTTATAGTTATTTCAAAACAACATAATTTTTGGTATTTTTTTACCATAATTTTATTATACTTTATTTATAGTATTTATAATTAATGTAAACAAGTTATATTTATGTGTTTTTATTAATTTTTTGTATTTGAATTAATCTTTGATATAACAAAATCGCATTTTATAGTTATCTTATAGTTACCATATAGTTTACTTATAGATATATTCAATATAACACACATTTTATAGTTATCTTATAGTTAACTCAAATTGATGTAATCATGTTATATTTTTGCTACAGTTTACTTGTAATATGTCAAATTGATATAGTTGTGTTATATTTATTTGTATTTATTAAAGTGTGTGTTTTAACTATGTGACAACTATAAAATAAATATGTATCGGTAAAAAAATTTTCAAAAAAGTATAACATCATGGATCTTATTTTGAAGAGAAACATAAAGATGGAGAAAATATTCTAAAGCGGCATGTTGAAAAAATAAACGGTTTGTGAGATAAATAAAAAATAAGAAATTAAATTAAAAAAAAGAGGAATGTAAAAATATATATAAGAATAGTTTAGAAGGTAAAACTTCCAAATGAATTGTTGGAAAAATACTAATTATGTTAAAATATTGGTTTTGAAAACGGGTTGGATCGACTGTAACAAGCATTTAGACTTAGTCCATTTAAATGGATTTACAAGCTTAACAAGCATTATATTGTATATGTTTATTTTAAGTATAAATTTGGTATTATATATATTAACTTTTAAAATATAATTATTTCTTGGTGTGTTATAATTTATATTATTTTTTTAATATCAAATTACTAAAAGTATTAATATTTTATTAATTTTTAAAAAATATGATTTAACTATTAGAGGCATCTTCTGTTTTATAAGGGGGTCACCTACCTAGGTGGAGTTTTAGAATATCGTCACAATTTTATATAATCGGGTGGATAAGGTTAAAAGTGTCACAAGAACCCAGAAAAGTATCATCCAGAAAGATGTCGTAAAAATCTTGAAAAATATTGTCAAATTTTAAAAAAATATCATCAAAATCCCGAAAAATATTATCACATGAATTTTTAATTTTATTATATAAAAATTTAAGTGTTAATTCAATTTATTATTCTAAATTTTTTAATAAACATTAAATAATTTAAAATACTAATCTGTCTAATGCTCCCATAAACCCCTGTTAATATCCCACCCTGCGTTCCTGAAAATTCAAACCGTTTGACTAGTGACTAACATCTTTTAAAACACTGAATATACCCGGTTAAATCATAAATGAATAAATCTCTCGTCTTAGTGGCGGATTACCGGATCTGAAAACATGCTGCGAATAGATAAATAAAACTAAAAGGTCCCATTTTTTTTTATATTTGGGTTCATGGCTTTCGAGCAAACATCCAAATCTTACGGTTAGATCCACACTCATTTGGATCTAATCTCATCGGATCCTTACCTTTTTCTCTCCCTCAATCAAACTTACCGGATCCTGTCTTTTCCTCATCTCCTTTCACAATCCAACTCGTTTCTGATCTTCCCGGATCCTCTCATCGGACTCTCTACCAAGTTCCTTCTGCAATTCAATGTAAGCACCTCATCGTCTTTTTTACCTAATTAAAACAAGTTCATCAAATACCGAGTTTCCAAATTGCGTTTTCAGCTCAATTAAAGCTTAGGCTTTTTAATCTTTACATAATAGTTTGTTTATTTGTTCCTACATTGATTATTGTGATGCTTAATCTGTGAAAATTTTATTCTTTCGACCTCAGACTATTAGATACATATTTCTGCAGTTGATTCAATGTTTGGCATCTCTGTGTTTGTTGCAGATTTATTACTTTTGAGGTATTTAAGGTTTTTGTTGGGTTTGTGCTTGTTCATATTGCTAACTTGAAGAATGGGCGACTCTTAAGAATTGAACTATGTTTTTCTTGAATCAGAATATATTCTCTGTATCAATAAGATATTATGCTTCATAATTCGTTTATTAATTTGGGTCCTGAATTTGAATCTAGTCAGAAAAAAAGGGTTTAGCTGTCTCCCTATGATCCTCTGGCATATGTTGTGCTTCGTTTGAACATGACTTCCTCTCTAATCTGCAGAAAATATCTTATGCGATGGATGTGCCAAATGAGACAATCATTAAGAAATCGAAGAAGTTAACCTCTGTTGTGTGGAACCACTTCGAAAGGATTAGAAAAGCTGATATCTGCTATGCTCTATGTTTACATTGCAACAAGAAACTGAGTGGGTCAAGTAATAGCGGCACTACACATCTGCGAAATCACTTGATGCGATGCTTGAAAAGATCAGACTTCGATATGACGCAACTTCTCTCAAAGAAAAGAAAAAAAGATGCTTCCCTTACCCTCCCCATCGCTAATCATGACGAGGGGCAGAGAAAAGACGATTTTATCAAGCCCACGGTTATCAAATACGATCCGGAACAGAGAAAAGATGACGCCTTTAGCCTTGGAAGAAGTAGGTTTGATCAAGAGAGGAGTCAGCTTGATCTTGCTCGTATGATCATATTACATGGCTATCCTTTGGGTATAGTTGAGCATGTTGGATTCAAAGTATTTGCCAAGAATCTCCAGCCTTTGTTCGAGATTCATCCAGATAGTTCCATCGAACTGTCTTGTTTGGAAATTTACGGAAAAGAGAAACAAAAAGTGTACGAGATGATAAATAGGTTGCAAGGTAGAATCAATCTCTCCGTCGAAATGTGGTCTTCTTCGGAAAACACCGAGTATTTGTGTTTGACAGTACATTATGTTGACGAGGACTGGAAATTACAGAAAAAGATTCTGAATTTCGTGACGCTGGATTCTTCCCATACTGAAGACATTCTCTCGGAAGTCATTATCAAGTGCCTCATGGAGTGGGAGATCGAATGCAAATTGTTCGCCATAACATTCGACGATTGTTCCACGGATGACGATATTATTTTCAGGATCAAGGATCGAATTTCTCACAACCGACCCCTTTTGAGCAACGGCCAGTTGTTCGATGTGTGTTCCGCAGCACATGTTTTGAACCTTATAGCTGAAGATGCAATGGAGTCGCTTCGAGACGTGACCAATAAGATTCGAGGACTCTTCAAGCACGTTAAAAGCTCACAAGCAACGCAAGGGAAATTCTTCAAGATATGCCACCAACTAGGAATCACCACTCACAAGAGCTTAATTCTCGATTCCCCGTTTCAATGGAACTCGACATATCAAATGCTCGAAACCGCGTTGCTATACAAAGGCACGTTCTCTTTGCTACAAGACCATAACCCGGGGTTTGAGCTTGCTTTAACTGATCCAGAGTGGGAATGCGCAAGCATCGTTACTCGATACTTGAAACTCTTCGTCGAGATCACCAACGTCTTCTCAGGAAACAAGACCCCGACGGCGAACTTGTATTTCCCGGAAATTTGCGACGTTCACATCCAACTAATCAAATGGTGCAAAAGCCCCGATGATTTCCTCAGTTCCCTAGCGTTGAAGATGAAAGCCAAGTTCGATAAATACTGGGGCAAGTGTAGTTTGGCGTTGGCGGTGGCCGCCATCTTAGATCCCCGATTTAAGATGAAATTGGTTGAATATTACTATTCTCAGATATACGGAAGCGCGGCATTGGATCACATCAAAGAAATTTCTGACGGGATCAAAGAACTTTTCGACGCTTACGCAATTTGTTCAACCTTAGTCGATGAAGGATCGGCTTTGCCAGGCAGCAGTTTGCCTAGCACCAATAACGACAGCCGGGATCGGTTAAAGGGCTTCGACAAGTTCCTTCACGAGACTTCTCGAAGTCAAAGCGTGGCCTCTGATTTGGACAAATACTTGGAAGAACCGGTTTTCCCGCGCAATTGCGATTTCAACATACTCAACTGGTGGAAAGTTCACACACCGAGGTATCCGATATTGTCGATGATGGCTCGGGATGTTTTGGGGACTCCTATGTCAAGTGTCGCGGCGTTTAGCACTGGAGGAAGGATGCTTGATTCTCGTCGAAGCTCGCTCAATCCCGACATTAGACAGGCTCTGATATGTGCTAGGGATTGGTTGCAAGGAGAATCAGAAGGTTTGTTCGTAAATTCTATCTCGTTTTTTTCCGTGAATTTTCGATAATTGATTGCATCAGAATGATTGAGAACACAAACAATTAACTGGGAGTTTTTTTTTCCAATTGCAACAGAACACAACCCAACCTCTGCGTAAATTTTCGGATGGATGCAATAGCTGTATGGTTTCGTTATGCGGTAAGTTTTAGTTAAATAGTTTGCTTATGCCAATAATTAAGTGCCATTAGATTGCTAATTGAACAATGAGTTGTAGAAATTAGTTAAATTTGTTGTTTATGCTAATATTTAAGTTCCATTAGATTTTTGATTGAGAAACTTACGTATACGGTTGGGGAAAATTGACTGAATGTTTACTTTTTCATTTGAATTGTTGATAATTTTGATACATAATTACTGTTTTTATTTAATGGTTTGTTTGGCGTAATTTTGCAGCAGGCTTACTGATAAATACCGGAAATGTTTCAGTATTGAAATGCTAAAATAGTAAGCAGGAAAAAACAAAATGGTTTTCCAGATGTTTAAGCTCTCTGTGCTATCAATGATTACTTGTTATTTTTGTTTGCCGTCTTTCTTTATTGTTATGAAGTTTCGGTAAAATATAGTCTCGCCCATTGTTTAACCAAAAAATGTGTAGGATTGAAATCTAATTCCTTGAAACATGGGAATGACCAATCTATCATCTCTTCATAATTCATTACTGCAATAAACTTATATTGCAATACTGGGGTAGTTTTTTTTTTTTTTATTGATTCTCTTCATTATGTGTCGTCGTTTAAATACTGCAATTTCTAGAAGGCTGACGTTATTCACAAGCATTTAAAGAGGAAAGTGGGGTGAAAATTTCAAATTCACGGAAAAAACATGATTCACTCACTCGTTCCAACAAGAGGGCAAAGAAGTTGCCTTTCGTTTGGACAATATGTATTTTATACACAACACATTACAAGCTTATATACTCTATTGCATTTCAGTTGTTTTGTTGTTATATTCATAATTTTGGACACTAAGCATTTACTAGCAAGTTAGAAAACCGTTGGTAGAAAACTTATATTAATGTACTCAAAATTCAATGGATTTCCTCGTTATTTTCTGCTATTGATTTGTAAACCTTCATGGAATATCAATAAGTATCATTAGACTTATTTGCGGCTATATATGAAATAATTTCTTTATTTCGCTTTGGTACTACTTGGCTAATCAACTTCTTTTCTTGTTCATGTTGTGTTGCGTGGGGCATATGGCTTGTCATCTTATACTTTAGACACTAGTTGAGTAATTTAATGACAACTGTAATTTTATATATATGATCTATAACTATGTGATGTAACTTGATGGAGTTGAAAATATATATTTGTGAAACTATGGCCTAGTTGTGGTTACGTAAATTATCTTTTTGTTTTATACATTTGAGACAATAAAAATTAGAAGCGCGAATTCGATTTTCAGCAATAAAACCTTTGGTTGAAAAAGTATGGGTTTTTAGTGGGGAAAAATTGTTTCAATTGAAAATAAAATTTCTTGTACTTGAAGCTATGTGATAAAAAAAATTGAAAAAGTAAGAAAAGAAAGCACCTTCTTCTTACAGCAGTGTATATAAATACCGCAAGGGACATAGGTAAGAAAATAGTCAATGTGGACAATAACTGAGAAATTCCTTGGGGGAGTTCCGATGAAAGCTGGGTTGTGTGATACATACATGTAACAAGTTAAAATTGTAATTTTGAAGAACCGATAAACGCAATGCATTAAAAATAAACATAATAAAAAAACAAAATAAATACAAATAGAGACAAATGTGATACAGGTTGCGAAAAAAGTCTATATATAAGTCATTCCAGGATATGTTAGATATATGTATTGGAAATTCAATTAAAAACGGGAGAGTGGCAGTATTACGGTAGACACAAGCTTGATTAGAATAGTATAGGTGGAAATATTGGAGGGGCCTCCGCAAACCGTAATAATAAAGAGCATCGTGAGAATTGAAAAAGAAGGAGAAGATTGATAAATGTATAATTACATTTATTATCTGGATATTTTTACTAATAAAATGATGTGGTTTAGAGTCATTTTATACTTCATATAAAAAATTTCACGTGATATGTAGTTGTTTTTTATGCAAGTGCAGAAACTATGTGAATTTTGGGAGAGAAATGATCAAAGATGGAATTCTATGCAAAAAGAGTGAAAAATGTGTAAAAAGATGCGTGGAATGCAAGGAATTGGCTTAGGATCGAAGTTGTCAAAGATCAGTAAAGTTGCAAAGAAGAATCATGAAGAAAAGCATAAGTCACAACCATGTCACGATCGTGATTCCTATTCGCGATTGACCAAATCATAC
>CATIWQ010492073.1:0-12312 GCA_949673415.1 Euphorbia schlechtendalii
CTTGAATTTGTGAAGAAATCTAATGATCGAAGTAATAATCAAATCACTTATACATTTTTCTCACTATAACTTTGAACGTAGCGAAATCTATACTATTTTCACTCTCTATCTATGTATACACACTACTATACATTGCCCACCATGCATATCACACTATATGCCACACCATACATATCACACTATATACCACACCATGCATATCCACGAAAATGGTTGAGTTTTGAACCCTATTTATAGAATGCGAAGGGTTATGTATATCCAAACAAAGAGTCATGTCCATTGGTGAAGAGTTGCATCACTTCATTGTGATTAGATGAAAAGTCTTATCATTATCCACAATGGAAAGGAACCTTTTCATGATTGGTTGACTTCCAAAAGGTGTCTTTTCGTCTGGTGGTTGATCATTCTTATCGAGCGGTTTGTAGTTGAGAAGAGATACCAATAACTGTCACAAGTCGTGATCATGAATTACATGTCACGATCATAACTGATGGTTGACAACTTTCTATTTTGAAGAATAACAAGTCACGACCGTGAATGGGTTCACTATCGTGAATTGTGTTTTTCTTCAAAATTCTTCTTACAACTTTACCGATCTTCGACAATTTCGATCCTAAGATAAATCCTTGTGTTCCATGCATCTTTTTCCACCTTTTTCACTCTTTTTACATAGAATTCCATCTTTGATCATTTTACTCCCAAGATTCACCTAGTTTCTGCACTTGCATAAGAATAACTACATACCACATGAAATCTTTTATATGAAGTATAAAATGACTCTAAACCATATCGTTTTATGATTGAAAATATCATGATAATAAGTGTAATTATACAGTTATCACACCCCCACACTTAACTTTTGCCTTGTCCTCAAGGTAAACTCAATAGAAGTGTATAAATTAGTAATGCAAGTTCGTACCTCATTTGGCGAAAGACTATTGTAATGAGTACTACATTCCCACATTGCACAAAGTTCAAGTAAAGTGTTTGAAATTTCCCACAAACTACTAATGTGCAATTTATATAGTCTAGTTGTATACCTTTGCTTTTAATGGAGGGCCAACCGAATCGTGTCTTCTTATAAGTGTTATATGCTTGCTCGAATATTTCCTTCTCTTAATCATAGTATAAAGTATAAAGGATAAAAGGAGCATGCGTGCATTCTTTTGAAAACACAAATTTGAATTTTAACTACGAATTGTTCCTTACGCCATTTCTTTAAAAAAACTTGATGGTGTTATCCACGTGTAATCGCATGGTTGATCTCCAACACTTAGCCAAATTTTTGAGATTTTCATCCTTCTTCTTCATCGTGGATTTGCCATACCAATCAATTACCTCAGTACATAGAATTGTTCCTTTAGCAATGGTTTGGTGAAGATATCAGCGCGCTGCTCCTCTGATGGAACATACTCCAGCTTGATATCTCCTTGTAGCACATTATCTCTAATGAAGTGATGCCTAATGTTGATATGATTCATTCTCCCATGCTGAAAGGGATTCTTGGATAAATCAATTACACTCTTGTTATCACACATAACTTTGAGACAATTAGACTTGATACCATAATCTTCTAGTTGCTGCTTTAGCTAAAGCAACTGTACCACGCAACTTCCTGCTACCATGTACTCAGCTTCAGCTGTACTCAACGCAATAGAAGTTTGCTTCTTACTGTACCAAGAGACAAGACACTCTCCAAGGAAATGACATCATTCTATTTTACTCTTCCTATCGAGTTTGTCTCTTCCATAATTAGCATCTGTGAATCCCCTAGGAGCGAAATCTGAACTATTGGGATACACAAACATGCTTTGATCGAGCTTTACAAATACTTGAGAATCCTCTTCATAGTTGCTAAGTGAAATTCCCTAGGATTAGCTTGATACTGAGTATAGTAACTCACAGCATTCTGTAGAATTTGCTATCCATAGGTTTACCAACTTCATCTTTACTCAAGATAGTATCTGTAGCCATAGGAGTGAACATTGGCTTAGAATGTTCCATGTCAAATTTCTTTGGAACTTCTCTAGCATATTTGGGCTGACTGATGAATATCCCATCATTAGTTTACCTGATTTGAAGTCCAAGAAAGAAATTGAGCTCTCCCATCATAGACATCTCAAACTCGCTCTTCATCTACTTGCTGAATTCCTTACACAGCTTCTCATAAGTTGCTCCAAATATGATATCATCAACATATATTTTGACAAGTAACACATCTTCCTTCCTTCGCCTGATAAACAAAGTTGTATCTACTTTACCTCTTTCATAGCCTTTGCTAATAAAAAAATTGGTCAACCTCTCATACCTAGCTCTTGGAGCCTGCTTCAATCCATAAAGAGCTTTCTTCAATTTGAATACATGCTCAGGATTCTTCGCATCTTCAAAGTCTGGAGGCTGGCGAACATAGACTTCTTCTTGAATGAATCCATTCAGGAAAGCACTTTTGACATCCATATGAAACAATTTAAAGTTCATATGGGATGCGAAACCATAGAGAATTCGAATAGCTTCAAAATGAGCTACTAGAGCATAGGTCTCATCATAATCGATGCCTTCTTGTTGATTGTAGCCTTGAGCAATAAGCTTGGCCTTGTTCCTGACAATAATGCCATCTTCATCTAGCTTGTTCTTGAATACCCATTTGATGCCAATAATTGATTTCCCTTTAGGACTAGGAACTAGATCCCAAACATCATTGTGCTTGAACTGATCCAATTCCTCTTGCATTACGATCATCCAATAATTATCTCCTTCTGCATCTTGAAACTTCTTGGGTTCGATTAATGATATGAAGGTTGGATGACTCATCATCCGATTGAGCTGACCACATGTCATCATAAGATTATAAACATCATCAACAATGCTATCTAGTGCATGGTTACTATGAACTCTAATCTCTCTTGGAAGACTCGGATCAACTGCTGGAGGATCGATAACTAGATGCTAAGGTGGAGGTTGATCTTCGCCATTGTTGAAGTTGATAGAAAGATCTTCATCGTCATCTTTGGCTTCCTTAATTGAGGGCTCCTATGCTGAGTTGGGTAACACAGCTTGTGGCATACTAAATTGATTTGAAAGTTGGGGAACTCCTTCATCTTCATTAGAGGGACGTCTTTCTGCAATGTTATTTTCATCGAAATCTACATGCATAGACTCCTCTGAAAGGTCGGTACACTTTTCATATATTCTATATGCCCTACTGTTAGTTGAGTATCCCAAAAAGATACCTTCATCAGACTTAGGATCAAACTTTCCTAATTGCTCTTTGGTGTTAAGAATATAACACTTACAGCCAAAAGATCTGAGATGACCAATCTTAGGCTTGCACCCTCACCAAAGCTCATAGGGTGTTTTCTCAAGAATTGGGTGAATTAAAACTCGATTCAAGATATAACAAGTTGTGTTAATAGCTTCTCCCCAAAAGTACTTTGGTAGATTGTTATCACTCAGCATGGATCGAGCCATCTCAACTATTGTCCTATTCTTCCCTTCTACAACCCCATTTTGTTAAGGAGTATGAGGAGAAGAGAAGTTGTCGTCAATGCCATGCGCTGGACAGAATTCTTCAAAATGAAAGTTCTCCATTCACTTCCAATATCACTTCAGATTCTACATATTTTATCTCCTATTTCATTCATGATCAGTTTACTGAGCTTGACAAAAGATTCATAAGTTTTATCTTTCATACTCAGCAAGACTACCCATGTGAATTTCGTGAAGTCATATACTACCACCAATGAGTCCTCTTACCACCCAAGTTCATAGGCTGAACTGGGCCGAAAAGATCAATGTGGAGTAACTCCAACGCTACATGATTTACAAATCTAAATGATTTCTTAACTTTCTTACAAGCAGACAAGCAGAGCATAGTTTATCCTTCTCAAAGCTGATACTGGGTAAACCCACAACTAATTGCTTTTTGGCCAGTTTGGAAAGAAAATTCATATTAATAGGACCCAACCTTCTATGCCAAAGCCATGAATTATCCTCCTTAGATACAAGACAAATGTTAGTGAAGCTACGGGATAAATCAATCATATAAACTTTATTGATCCTGGGAGTAAAGAGAATAGTTAAATCAGTCTTACAGTCAATTACTGAGCATCCTACTAAGTCAAATATAACCTTCCTACCTTTGTCACAGAGCTGGGCTACACTGAGCAAATTGAACTTCAGAACCTTAACAAGAGAAACCTCAGAGACGCCAACAGTGCCACAACCTACAATTTTGCCTTTCTAGTTGTCTCCAAAATTGACACTTCCATTTCTTTTGTGCTTCAATGAGATGAACTAACTCTCATATCCCATTATATGACTTGAGCATCCACTATCCAAATGCCACATTTGAGAGTCATCAGCGGATCTAAGGCTCACCTCAGCTTGAGGAGCTTTTCCTTTATCCCGCTTAACTTCAGGATTGACAGCGGAATGATCTCTACCGGAGGTAAATGCTGAGCCTTTGCAATGATTCTCAATGGCCATCAAGCATAGGTTAGCTAAGTTAGTAGCTTCTTCATCAGATGATGAAGATTCTTCTAAATCGCTCCAAGTGGCAGCTGCAAGTACCTCATTTTTCTTGGAGAACCTCTTCTTGAACCTGTTCTTCTTCACCTTTGGACAGCTCGACTGGATGTGACCTTTCTCTCCACATCTAAAACATTTGATATCTTTGATGTGCTCCTTCTTTGGTCCTTCCTCAGCTCCTTGCCAGTGTTAAGTTGACTTGATTTTAGCAGGAAACTTCTTCTTGATGTTGAATTTCCCATCCTTCTTAATTGAAACGCCTGGTTAGAAGGGCCATTTGCTCATCAGAGTCGTAGCTAATGGACTCATCTGATGAATCTGCGCCCTCCTTGCCCCGATTCCTCTTGGAATCATCTAAGTATTTCCTCAGAGACATCTCATGGGTTAGTAAGGTGCCTATCATCTCATCATAACTATAGGTCTTAAGATCATGAGCCTCCTCAATAGCTCTCTTCTTGGAATTCCACTCTATTGTAAGAGTGCGGAGAATCTTCTTGACGAGCTCCTCCTTGGTGAACTCCTTTCTAAGCCTCTTAAGTTCATTAACAATGTTAATGAACCTCGTATTCATGCTCTGAATACCCTCGCTGGCACCCATAAAAAACATCTCTTACTCCCTCAACATGAGATTAATCTTTGACTCCTTGACCTTGTCGTTCCCCTCATAGGTAATCTTCAGCTTCTTCTAGATTTCCTATGTTGAACTTAGTAAGATCTAACGCATAGTGTAAGTAGTTAGTCACTGCGGCATTCTCTTTGAGAAGCCTTAGGTCAGTGTCATCGTAGTCCCATGGATCTACTAACATAATACGCACATTGTTCCTCACCACTGTGGGAACTCTAGGACCAAGCTCAATAGCGAGCCAAGCCTGCATGCTTTGTGACTGGATGAAGTTTTTCATTCGATTTTTCTAGAATGTATAATGATTACTGTCAAATAGAGGTGGTCTAGTAACAGACATTCCCTCTTTAAGGAGAACTGCCTGACTGGAACAAGAATTATAGTTGTTGTAAGCCATTTATGGATCTTACTCAAAGACTGTTAGTCTAAAAGTTGAGCAACTACTCTGATACAACTTGTTGGTCCGTGAACGGGCTCTTAACAACAGCAGAGGGGGTGAATGCTTAAACTTGGTTACTTTTAGATTTTTTAAAGTTTAATCACCAAGTTCGATTTTTATATGCATGCTGAGTGCGATATAAATATGAATAAACTGCTCAGCTTTGCTGGCTTAGTTTATCTTCAATCTTTAGCTGAGTAAGACTTACTCAGCACAGATTGAATAAAAAGCAGTATAATGAATGAGAGAGATAGGAATAAGCTGATCACTGATCAAGCTAAATGCTTAAAGTTAGAACGTCAACACCTGAGATATATCTTGGTGCGGAGCCTAGCCTACCTCCAGTCCCTGGATACCGTCTTCGAGCTTTAATCCACTAGTGAGTGATTCCTTCAACAGGCGGAGAAGCCTTTACAATAGGTAAACACAATTATAGAAAGTACATTTCTTTCTAACTATCACTCAACTTAGTTTGGGTACCCTTCCCAAACTAACAATCAGATTAATATAAGAATGCAAACTGGATTCAACTTATAGAAACTTTGAATCCTTACAATGTTAATGTAAGTAATTTCTCTCTATTACAAATATATAAGACTTTGATGTTTGTTGATTGCTTGGGGTGGAATTTCTTTGGAAGCTAGAGAAATTTGGCAACATTTTAGCTTTTAAGAAATTCAAGGTGATTCACTAAGTTTGAACATCTGCTCCAGTCTTCTATTTATACTTTGAAGCTCTGAGAAGTATCCGTACTTTACGATATCTCTAATCTTTAATTTCTCATCTCTTCTAACATTTCGAATCTTCCCATTAGAGGCAGATTCCAAGACGTTTAGAGATAGAATCTGAAGGTGCGATAAAATTTCATTGATAAATTCTCGTTTATCTTCAAGCAATCTGGTTCTGAGAGAGGCGCTCTAGAATGCAACATGGAGTCTTCCCGTTGGATGACCTTGCTGACATTTGTAGATTCACGCGGTGACACTTGAGACGCGGCGCATAACAGAAATTCCTTTTACTTGGACTGTAGTGAGGAATCTTTGACAATCGTACTAACGCTCTTGGCATTGTGAGGACCACATGAATCTTCGTTAATTTCAGCATCTTTTCTCTTGAAAAGTAATTAAAGAATATTCTGTTCCTTCACAGATAACATTAGTAGCACATGTGTCATTAAGTCTCTACATGTCAAATAGAACGTGCTTTTAATAAAAGCAGAACTCAGCATGAGCTGAGTGAAATAATCTTAAACTATGTAGTACTCAGCACAGACTCAGCTTTTCCTACTCTAAGTCATAACTTAATTAATAATCCAGCAAAACTGAGTTATTCTCCCTTGAATTAACTCAAGTCAGCTTTATTAATTAAGAGTCTACTTAGTACTCAATTAATTTCACTATTCTAGAAAGTTTTCTATTTTCAAAACTACTCAATATTGTGAAGTACTATCTTGTGTTCTACATGAAAAATGTGAAAATGAAAATCTAGCCCTTGGGAGTGGATTTGAGATTTGTACGATGTCTGTGTGACATTGTAGTATGAGTGGTGAATTGTAAATGAAATGAGGTGACCTTCTTACTTGTGTCATAATAGGTCAATAGTTTGAGATTTCATACTATAACTAGATGTCATGGAATGAAGAGGTCAAATATTTGGGGTATGGAGTGCGACATACCCTAATGAAATCGAATAAAGTGAAAACAACTATTGTATGTAACTATTAAATGAATGATTTGGTTATTTTGCCTAATTAGGGTATAGTTTCTGATGCTAGTGTGGTCATCACTATTTGAGGGTATGCGGTGATGCATAAATCATTACCTTGTGTGGGCGAATGATTCGGTTATCAAGCATATACCCTTGAGGATTGGTAAGGTAAGACTTCGGATATCAACATGAACATCACGCTATGTGGGAAAAAATGGTTTGGGTAGGTATTTACCCCGTTTGGGCTATGTAGTATGTTTGATTGCCCCGTGTGGGCTATGAGTTGGATGTCGAGTGGACATCTCATTAATAATGTAATGGATATGTTATTGTCCCATGTGGGCTAAGTGTTGGATGTCAAGTGGACATCACGAAAATATTTGGGTATAAAAGTACATCCACCCTGTACAAGCTAAGGGTTGGATGTCGAGTGGATATTCCCTAAAAATGAGGGTATGTTCACCCCGTACAGGCTAAGAGTCGGATGTTAAGTGGACATGTCATTGAAAAGGAGTAAATGAGGTTTCATGACTCTAATTGATTCATGTTGTCTTAGGGTGACACGATCTTGAGTGTAATTAATCCTAAGAATATGTGATATCAATTTGGAATTATGATGATGAAAACATGCTATGTTACATCATTTTAACATTATGAGTGTGTGCATTCATGTGTCTGCACTAATATTTGTGGTTAGCATGTTACATTTGTACAATGCATGATGAATCGAAAGTAGTAAACACGTAGCACATAGCATGCAACATCCAAACTTCCAACCATACAACTCCCACCCGTATGGTTTTTAGCTAGTCTCTATCCTAGGTTTGGTTCATCTTAGCACCACAAAGGTATTAAGGAGCGCACATGAAGGAAAATATAATGTATGATTACGTGTTGGGAAACACCGTATGGAAAATGCCTATGGCTTATCTATATGAGGTTTGTTTTTGGGTTGCTGATGTAGAAGGTTTTTGTTGCACTGAAATATACTCCAAGCCTCTCCCCAAATAGGTTCTAGCAAGGGAGGTAGATGAGTACACTCGCTCAAGTACTATCTTTTCTCAAGGAGGCAGATGCGATATGGCAACAAGTGCTCTACTAGCTCAAGTACTATCTTTTCTTAAGGAGGCAGATGAGTACAAGAGTAAGTTTCATGGTAATAAGGTACCTTGGACTTACGGGCTAATCCCCTCTATTGAAATGTGATATTATGAATATGCCATAATTAAGAAAATACGGAATAATGTGATAAAAAATTTTAGGCACTTATAAAAAAAACTTTTAAAAGTTTAAGAAAATATCCCAGCGGAGTCGCCACTGTGAGTGGACGATAAATATACGATGGGTCGAGAGCGTGCTGAGATGATAGGCGCAGTCCACCGGGGTGTTCTTGTGAAAATAAAATATTGGATCGGAGACCCGAAAGGTTTAAAAGTGGAAACGTAATCGATTTAGATTGTCAAAACTCGAAATCTCTATCTCTTAGTGTAGAGTCGGCATCTTGATTAGCTCTTCCAGGAATTAAAATCCTGTGAGGCTTAACATCCGGGGGACAGCCCACCAAGACATAGAGATTTGGGTTTGGGATAAGTTGTTTACTTCTTGTTGGAACACATTATATTACATCTACAGAAAATTGTATTTCTTAATTGTGCATATTCGAATTTATGTTATTTTCGTGTTTATGATATGATTTATCGCGCATGTGGAAAGTAATAAACATATACATATAAATTAATAAATTACAGAACCTCGGGGGATGCAACCGCCCGCCTAATCTATTAATTTCATTTTCTTTAAAAATAATTGCAATGCCCGAAGGAAAATAAAATCCTAGACATACTCTTAATCTAATCTACCTAAATCCACAAAGGCTATCACAAGAGATATGACACAACAATTACACATATGCTCGATTTAATTTTGAGGAGGTCTGTACGGCCTAATTAAAATATTGGCAGATAAAAAATTCTTATTTTGGAAGAAAACAATTCATTTTATTTAGAAATATGTTGCTCATTTTTGTTTAATGAAAATGATCACATGTCAAAGGTGAAGTATGTTATCCGGGAATAATTTTAATTCCCTTCGTGGGGTATTCTAACATGTATTTAATTACAAGATACCCACAATTAAATAAATTAAAAGGAGTTATTCTCTTTCTTTTTGGTTTGATTTTTTATGTGAAAATATTTTATTTTTATCCCAAAGATAATCAGACTCGGACTCTAAATTTGTTTTTGACCCGAGGATGTCTGAGGACTTTTGAGAATAACAGATGAAAGAAATTGGTTTCAAAATAATTAAATCCGGAACCCAAACTTGTTTTAGACCTTAAAGTAATCAAAAGATTTTCTTACAAGAAATATGAAAATCAGAATTATTTCCTCAAGAAAAATATTTTTTTATAAAAATTTCCTTCGTTTTATCAAAAGAAAAAATATTATTTTGTAAAATTTTTCTATCCCGAAATGAAAGAAAATCTCCTACAAATAGGGAAAAAAGCTGGCTGGCCAGCAAAGCCAGCCTCGCCAGCTCTTTCTCCCTAAATCCAAAATTTGGGTTTGTACCATTTTCATGGTACTATCTTTTGTTTCCATTTATTTTTTCCCTCTCTTTTATTTCTTTTATTTATTTTTTTCTTTTTCTTAAAAAATATATATTATACTTTTTCTTTTATTAAAAAAATGAATTAATCGAATTATTCCGAACCTTTAAACATTTATTTAGGTTCTTAAAAAATATTTCAAGCCTTTAAATTTTCACTTAAGACTTTTAAATATATTTTAATGGTCCTAAATATTTTTTTAGGGCCGAAATATTTATTTTTTTTACTAAGAGAGCTCCCATTTGAAGATCATCGAACAATCGAAAATTGTGTGATTCAACAAAATCTCGTGCTCAGAGCATCGTGTGATCACTGCTGGTTATGTAACCAATATGATCACATGAAATGGAGCGAAGGGATAGAGAATATACCTAACCGTTGCGGTTGGGGACTGTTCGCCACTTTTCTACTTATAAGTTTAATAACTTGTTTGCAAGATTGGGCTACATTCATTTCGAAAGGCTTATCCTCAATAATAGTGCCAAAAACTTGTTCACATAAAATACAGTTGTTGTCAGTACCTCTTATCAAAATAGAAAAATGATGATAACTGCAAGTATACAATTGCGATTTAGTTTTAAAAGATATCGATCCCATAGGGAAGGACTAGCTCTAAAGATCAACAAGGAAGATAAAATAAAGAAAATAAAATAAGTTTGGTATTTTGGGTAGAAGAGTTAGAATGAAGAATGAGTAAATATAGGTATGACAGATTAGAGAATCTAAATATATAGATTTTCCCTACGAAATAAGGATAGCAGAGAAAGCATGCAAGTTCAACAAAGATGTTAAGATTCACTAAACTAATCTAATAGACTCTGTTCTAAATACCCAAATGTTCAATTATTCACCGCAGAGCAACACATGAAATAACTTTTCTGAACCTAGCGCAAACGAACTAAGATAATTATATAAACCTGGAAAATGTCAATACTATGCTTAGTAATGGTCGCTCTCACATAGCCACATTTAGCAAGTTACCATTCAAAATGTTGGCTCACTAAACAGCATTATATCACAGATCCAGTGATTATACACGATATTGTTAACCTCGAAACTACTCTTAAAATTAACTCCAATGAATATAACTTGATTAATATAAAAGACTTAGCACGAAATACGCATTATGACATATAGACATATCATAAACTTCGAAATAGAAAGTATAAGTAGAAAGCAAAGCAAAGTTGTAAGGTATGCAAGTGAAAGCTAAAGTTAATTAAACCATATCAACTCTTTAATGGGAGTCGTTAATTCCCTCAAAACCTACGTCTACTTTGAATTCGGTCTAGGCCAGTACAGAACCTCCGCTAGGATGCTATTCTATGCGAATATAGAATAAACGAATATTGAAGAATGAAAACTTTTAATGATAAGTGATTTGCAAGTACACTTATACAACAATCGCTTGAGAATATAGAGAAATCTAGTGATCGAAACAAGGATTCGAATTACTTAAACATTTTCTCGCTAACACTTATGAACGTAGCGAAACTAGATATTTATTCTCTATCTATACACTATGCACTATCTTTCACCCCTTTCTTTTGCATGAAATTAGTGAGGTTTGGAGCCCTATTTATAGAGTTCGAAGGGTTGTGTCTATCCAAATGAAGAGTCGTGTCCATTAGTGAATGATTGCATATCTTCATTGGGATTGGTTGAGAAGCTTTGATATGATCCACAATGGATAGGCACCTTTTCATGATTGGTTGACTTCTAATAGGTGTCTTATCATTGGTAGTTGATGGCGGTTGATCATGCTTATCTGACGGTTGGTATTTAAGAAGATAAAACTAGAAAATATTCCAAGTCACGAACGCGATATATAAGTCGCGATCGTGAATCTTTGATTAGCAGACTTCTATTTCTGAAGTATACAAGTCACGACCGCGAATGATTATCGTGACCGTGAATTGAGTTTTTCTTCAGAAATCTCCTTGTAACTTTGCCGATCTTTGACATCTTCGATCCTAAGCCAAATCTTTAAGTTCCGCACATCTTGTTGCACCTTTTTCACTCTTTTTTCATAGAATTCACCTTTAGATCATTTTACTCCCAAGATTTACCTAGTATCTGCATTTGCATAAAAAACAACTATATACCACGTGAAATCTTTTATATGAAGTATAAAAATGACTTAATTCATAGTGTTAAATGTATAAAATTAATGTGATAATAAGTGTAATTATACACTTATCATACCCTCACACTTAACTTTTGCCTTGTCCTCAAGGTAAATTCAATAGAAGTGTATAAATTGGTAAACAAGTTCGTACCTCATTTGGCGAAAGACTATTGCAGTGAGTACCACATTCCCACGTCGCAAAGAATTCAAGTAGAAGTTTGAAATTTCCCACAAATTAGTAATGTGCAATTTATATAGCTTAGTTGCATACCTTTGTTCTT
>CATIWQ010492074.1:0-15893 GCA_949673415.1 Euphorbia schlechtendalii
GAACCCGAATCCGCCGTCTCTCAGTGTGGAGCCGCCACCTGGATTAGCTCTTTCCAGGAATTAGAGTCCTGTGAGGCTTAACGTCCAGGGGACGGCCCACCAAGACACAAAGATTTGGATCCGGGATAAGTTGCTTATTTCTTATTGGATCATATTAAATTACATCTACATAAAACCGTTTTCTTTTAATTGTGCATATTCGCACTTAGGTCATTTTGGAGTTAAATGCATGATTCACATATTGCGAAATATAAATCATCCATAAAGCAGAAAAAAAAACCATCCACGAAACTGTAAGTAAATACGGAAAGTAAATGCGGAAAATAAAATTACAAGGCTTAAAAAATCGAGGGATGCAACCGCCCGCTAACCTATTAATTACATTTCCCGAAAAATGAAATTGCGATACCTGAAGGAAAATAAAATCGTAAACATACATCTAATCCTAATCTACTTGCATCCACAAAGGTTAGCACAGGGGATAACACGTATGTTCGATTTTGGATTTAGTGAGGCCCGTGTGACCTTAAGAAAAATCAATCGCGATATTGTTTGTTTAAATAAAACTGTTCGTTTTATTAGCACATTGGTTACTCATTTTAATTAATGAAATTGCTCGCATGGTAAAAAGTGTGGTCTGTTATCCGGGAATATGTTTTATTCCCTTCGTGGGGGTGTTCTAACATACATCTTCTTATGATAAAGAAAAAGATGAAGAAGAATTGCAATAGTTAAAATAAAATAAAAGATGAAAATCCTAGGTTCACACGAGAATTCAGAAGAAGAAATTAAATACTGAAAACATGGAATTGCAGTTCTAGGAACTCGGAGGCTTACCGTTACTTAACGAATCCACGTCGAAGAATTCGATCGGTTGTTTAGAAGTCCTCCTCGTCCTTTGAGTTTAGGTAAAAAAAGTTGTGGTATAAAGTCAGTAAAAATGTCCAAAAATTGTTTGTTTTAATTCCTGGAAGCAAAGGTCATTCTAAAGCTATATTTTTATCTGATAATTTCCGGATCCCGTTTATCGAAAATGATCCTACTATTTATAGGAAAATCTCGAAAAAAAAACCAAAAAAGGAGAGTTTTTTTCCGGCGAGTGGCCTCGCCGAAAAAAAAGCCTCCCGGAGTTCATCGCGAGGCCTCGCGGAACTCTGCGCGAGGCCTCGCTCTAGGCTCGCTCACGCGTCCGCGAGGGTATCATAGAACCCTCGCGGAAAGCCCCGCGAGGGTCGCCTAGGACCCTCGCGGGCAGGCCCCGCGAGGGCTCCTTAGGACCCTCGCGGGCAAGCCCCGCGAGGGGCCCTTAGGACCCTCACGGGGAGGCCTCGCGAGGGTTCCTTACGACCCTCGCGGGCAGGCCCCGCGAGGGTCCTTTAGGACCCTCGAGGGGAGCGCGGGCTACCTTGCGCAGCCTTGCGCGAGGCTGCCTCCTCGCGAGGTTGCCTCCGCGCGAGGCTCGCCCGTGATCGGGATTACGTCTCCTTCCATTTTTTTTCTTT
This sequence comes from Euphorbia schlechtendalii, assembly GCA_949673415.1. Classification (NCBI taxonomy): domain Eukaryota; kingdom Viridiplantae; phylum Streptophyta; class Magnoliopsida; order Malpighiales; family Euphorbiaceae; genus Euphorbia; species Euphorbia schlechtendalii. The sequence goes on from CATIWQ010492074.1 coordinate 1,503, forward strand.
TTTTTAGTTTATATTTTTTTATTTAGTTAAATAATTTCTAAATTAAATTAAATAATTTTATTAGTAACGAAGAGGATTCCAATTCGGATACGTCAGGATACTCGAAAATGTGTGATTCAAGGATAAAATCCCATAAAAGCCGTCATCATCGAACGCGCGAGCTGGTACAAAATCCCGTGCTCACAGCCGCCTCGGACCTTAAATGAGGTACAACGCCTCAACGGAAGAATTAATGCATTGGGACAGTTCATCTCCTTCTCCGCCAAGAGATGTCTACCCTTCTACAAAGCAATAAAGTAAGATAAGGCCTTCAAATGGGATAAATGTTTCGACCTTGCCTTCGAAAATTTGAAAGAGTTCTTGGAATTCCCACCTTTGCTCAGTCGTCCTGTCCATGGTGAACCTTTGTTCATATATTTATCTACAACTAATGAAGAGGTAGAAGCGGTTTTGGTCAGGGAAGAAAACAACCAACAACACCCCATTTACTATACAAGCAAGATATTGAAGAATGCAAAGTTAAGATACCCCAGAATAGAAAAGCTCGCCCTGAGCCTGATATTCGCCTTGACAAGGCTCAAACCCTACTTCCAAGCACATACCATCATAGCATGGACTAGCTTCCTGCTCAAGAAAGTGCTGCAAAGACCTGAGACGTCAAGCAGAATGGCAGAATGGGCTGTAAGGCAAGGAGAATTCGACATCCGCTTCAAAGGGAGAACTGCCCTGAAGGCTCAAGTTTTGGTCGACTTTGTGGTATAATTTTCCGGACTCGAGCCAACGGAAACTTTAAAGATAAAACCCTGGATAGTTCATGTTGACGGAGCTTCTTCCAATGATGGAGCTGGAGTCGGTGTTTTGATAAAGGGCCCAAACCGAATCCGCCTCACATATGCGGTAAAACTCGCCTTCCCCGCCACTAATAACGCTGCTGAATATGAGACCATGATCAAAGGGCTAGAACTTATCACTGAACTAGCCCTAGACAGCGTAATTATCCGAAGTGATTCGCGACTGGTCTCCAACCAGATCAATAGAAATTTCGAGATGAAGGAGGAGAGCATGATCAAATACCTCCGTAAAGTACAAAGCCTAATAGAAAGCATGGAAAAGAAAGTAACCACCTAGAAAGTTGAAAACATTCCTCAAAAACAGAACGAGACGGCTAGTGAATCGGTAAAAGCCGCCTCAAACCCGGGAGGCTACAATCAACCAGGCAGCCTCTATGAAGTTCTTGTCCGCCCTAGCTATGCGTTGAGGAAGTTGCTAATGACTGGCACCATCCTATCACGAATTATCTCAAAGATGGATCGCTCCCCAAGGATAAAGACACTGCCTCAAAAATCAAGCTAAAATTCGCTATATACTCTATCGTAGACGGCGAGCTCTACAGAAGATTTTATGCTGCCACCTGGCAGAAATGAGTCACCTTGGCCCAAGGAAAAACCATCTTGGCAGAAATTCATGAAGGTATTTGCAGGTCTCACCAAGTGGCATCCACCCTATTGAGGAGAGTCAGCCTAGTCAGTTACTATTGGGAAACGATGGAGGAGGACGCAACGAAGTATATTCAGAAGTGCCACCCATGCCAAGTCTATAGCATTCCTCAAACCAGCCAACAGCCATTGGTAACTGCCTGGCCCTTCTCAACATGGGGGATCGACATAGCAGGACCATTACCGATCGCCAGTGGACAGGGGAAATTTGTAATCGTAGCTATCGACCATTTCACCAAATGGGTCGAGGCGGATGCAGTCAATACCATCTCACTGGAAAAAGTCATCTACTTTGTTTGGAAAAAGATCATCACAAGGATTGGCATTCCGAGAAAAATAATCTCAGATAATGGTACACAATTTATATCAAGAAAGTTCGTAGATTTCTGCCAAGGCTTGGGAATGAAAACCACTATTCCTCTGTAGCTCACCCTCAGACAAACGGTCAGACCGAGGTCATGAACAGAACATTAGGAGAAGGGCTCAAGAAACGTCTCAAAAGAGGGAATAAGGGATTCTGACCGGATGAACTCATAAAAGTGTTGGGTCATATCGAACTTCCCCATGCAGACCGACGGGCGAAACACCTTTCTCCCTAATCCACGGGACGGAAGCCATGATTCCTGTAGAGATAGCCGCCCCAACCGACAGAGTGATTTACTACATCGAAGAACAGAATAACATCAACCTGAGACATCACTTGGACAACCTCGAAGAGAAGAGAGAACGAGCCTACATCCAAATTGCGGCCTACAAAGCAAAAATCGTAAAGTACCACGATCGTAAAGTTAGAAGCTTGTAGCTAAAAGGTGACCTAGTCCTCAAAGACACCAACACCTCACAATCCCGAGAAGGCAAAAGCAAGCTTGAAGCAAATTGGGAAGGACCGTACAAAATTACGGAGGTCGTAGGTCCAGCCACATATTGGCTAAGCAATCTCGAAGGCAAAAATCTACCAAGAACATTGAACATCTCAAATTTGAGACCGTACTACAATATGACTAATGGCTAGGGAACTAGGCGCCACATTCTTTTCCTTCCCCTGGATTTTTTCCCACTGGGTTTTTTCCTTGGGAAGGTTTTTAACGAGGCAACGTCCCCTTGACCTATCCGGCTAACATAATACCGGCTTATATCTATATGAAAATGTTCCCAAATATATATCAATAAAAAGTACGATTGAATTTCCTCTTCATTCTGTTGCTAGTAATATTAAAAGCTTATCAAAAGGTTAAACCTTGGAGAAAATCTAAGTTAAAATCCCTCGAGATGGAGAACCGCATCAAAAAGTTAAACCTTAGAGAAAATCTAAGTTAAAATTCCTCGAGATGGAAAACCTTATCAAAAGTTTAAACCTCGGAGAAAATCTAAGCTAAAATCCCTCGAGACGATATGTTTATTTTGCCAGAGGAACAACATTCGTGCTAACAAGTCTAATCTCTCTCGAGACGAACAACATTCAAGCTAACAGCTCAAATTTTAAGAAGCCCCTCAAAATGGGAAACGCTCACTTGAAGGGTGACCATCGCCTAAATGGTAAAACCTTGGCTCAATCATCGATGTTATCAAAATTTCTTGAAACAAGCGAGTACCGCAAAAGCACAATATATAACAAGCATCGATAAAAATTCAAATTTTCTATTAAATTAGAAATGATTATTACAAAAGTTGAAAAGAAAGTTACAAAAAATCAGAAACTTAAAACCTATCCTACGCCTGATCATCTCCGCCTGGGAGATCACCATAGTTAGTCGGCTCGAGAGGACTCTCGAGAACCTCCTCGAAAGTAGGAAAGGGCACATTTACCACCATGTCATCCTCAAGCTCGGGGCCAATGAGCGCGCATCGCTTGAAGGAGGCAAGATCCGAATAATCGAGCCATCTTGACCATCCTGCCTACAAAGCCATCAAGCTCGATGTCCCTGTCTTGTTTTTCCTTCTTTAGAGCCTCAACCTCCCCCCTGAGCTACCTGAAGCTCATCCTAGATATGAGAGGCATCTTTCTCCAAGGTAGTAAAACGTTGAAGAAGTTGATCATGTACCTTACGAAGCCTCTCTAACTCTTTCTCTATCTCCCTCTGCTTGGTAGCCGCCTCCAAAGCCTCATCACGAGCCTTCACCGCCTCTGCCTCACTTTACTTGGCCGCTAACACCTCCTTTCTTATCGCCTGAAGATCTGCCTTGGCCACTTGAAGTTCGGCCCTCACCTTGGTATGATTAGCTGACCTCCGATGCATCTCCACACAACGAGACATAGCCTGCGGAATAAAGAGGTCATTGGCTGAAAAAGGAAATAACTTGAAAGTAACATTCTAACATCTGAGAGGGTATCCACTATTCCCCCCGTCAAGTAGACGCTTAACTCTTCTTTATAAGCCTCCCTCTCCCAAGGCAAGGGAAGTACATGGCGAAGTGCCAAATATACTTGTGGGCTAGTGATCCCACCCTGAGGACCAGCCAGCTAGAGGAGGTTCTCCTTGAAGCAGGCAGAAAGGGAAGTAGAAGTGACGGAGGCCGAGGCAGTAGGAGTAGATTGGTGCTGAGCCGAGCAAGAAACCTCTTGGTTTTGCCCATATAAAATATTATACAAAAATAATAATAAATACTTCAACTAAACTCACGTCTTACCCTCTTAGGTGTTGTCTCAGATGGCACCACCTCGTTAACTGGGGCGTTATCCCGGGGCCTCTTGGGAGCCGCCACCTTCTTCAGCGGAGCGATGTTTAAGACATCATCCTGGGTCAGATATATTTTCTCCGCCTCCTTTCTTTCATTTTACCAAGACAGGTCCTTGGTACCTTTCGCTAAGAATTTGTTAAGGGAGGAATTCAGACAAGAAGCCAACATCCTGTAACAATAAAAAAAATAAGAGTAAACTTACCAGGAATCTCTACTATACCGCTATAGTACACAAAATCGAGGCCGTCCCATCCAATCACTTGGATGTTGTTTAGAAAAGCCTGGGTAATGGTCACCAGAGACCACCGCCCCTGCTCCAACCGGCTGAAGGTTTCCATACGAGAATCCGCCTCCAGACCCTTTAGAGATAATGGCTCATGAACGTCTTCTCTCCAACGAGTAGGAAATGACGGGTGTTCCGGGTTCACTTTAATGTAGAAGAAATATTGCTTAAAATTGCGGATCGACCGAGGACATTCCGAGAAGAAATAGAAACCGTCTCTGCTGCTGAAGTGGAGATGGTCTTCAGACGACTTCCGCCTCATAGACGCCAGACGACGGAAAAAGGATGAGTTGAAGTTGAATCCAAGGCCGTGACAGATCTGATAATGACCTACTATGTCCGATCAGCAATTAGGGTGAATCTGAGCTGGGCACACACCTTAATCAGTCAGGAGTTGAGCCATCTCTTTGGGTAAAGGGTATGTGAAGCTGGCCCAGATCTGTTCCATATATATGCTAAAGTAGCCTTCGAGAGGAGTGTGCACATGCTCATGCTGGGCCGGTAGCAGACATGATTTCCCTATAAGCCATTTATGAACCTGCGCCTTGAAGCAAATGTCCACCTTGTGAGCAATGAACACCATATTTGCAATTCGAGGAGTGGGACCCCTAGCCCAGCTCCTCCTAACCCTCCTGAGGTCTTTGAGTCCCCCTCTATGCACCCTGAGGGTTCGACGTACCGGCCTCTTGGTCCAGGCCGTCTCCACATCATACTCGTCCACGGCTCTTATTAAAGAGTCATCTGAATCTACTACGGGCCATTGTTCAAAAGGCTGTTGGTCAGTCATTTTCCTACACGCTTTTCGTTTAGTCCTAAGAAAGGGACGCTGGTTAGTTCTATCAATGGTCACCTGTTGGGATAATATGTCATCTAATTTTAAGTTCAATCTAGTGAGGCGGTTAAAGGCCCTAACAAAGGCTGCATCATTGCTGGAGCTACTAGAAGAACTCATCCTAAATACATAATAAAATGTCAGATAGCGGACTCAAAATAGGCATCGCCCCGAAGAAGTCCACTTTTAATAGTGGGTCTTCCATGAAGGCCTTGGCCCAAACAAAGTTAGAGGCCCAAACAAGGCCACGCAACCCTAGAATACGATCCGACGTCCAGAAATATTATCCATAGCTCACTGCCGTTAATGAAAATCCCTAAATCTAGGAAATTCTTCGACTGTTCCAGACACATGACTACATTTAAAATCTAGAGGAGGCCGAAGGACAGAAGGATTAAAAGTAATTGCAAAATATTAGCATGGAGAATAAGCGAAGATATAGCAAAAACCCTAAATGCTGTCTGTTCCACACCAAAGAATACATGATTTAATCATTCTAAGTACAAAAATCACTAAAGTTGCAGAAGTAAATTTAAAACGGTATAGCTGTCAAAGTTAGTCGGGAACTTACTTGCAGATTGAGGTATAGTCTGATCAAAGATGTGGTCGCAACACTTCACAAAGAAACGAGGGGTAAGAGCAAAGAGAACTTGCTGAAATCGCAGAAGAAACGAAGAAGAATGGCAGAAATGCAGAAGAAATAGAAAAATTTTGTAGCAGAAAATAAAAGAAGATGACGTGCCCTTTATAAAGATTTCGAATTTGAAAAGACGCGGACGCTTCTAGAATAATACGTGGCATCTTTGGACGTGCCGGCGGGTTTTACGAAGCGCCCCAAACAGCTGGCAGCAGAAGAGCAATCGTCAGATGATTGGACCAGCGTCATATTCGAAGCGACACAAGCTTTAAAAAGCTTCTCTAACTTATGGGGGGACTTCTATTAGCAGAGCATAATATCACTCCCTCGAAGACAATGGCAAAGCTCGTTTGTCTTTGTCCAACCGCTTGTTGGGGGAAATCCCACCTCGATTTACCCACACAACTGCTCTCATTCGTACATTGCCGTCTCGGTCTCGAATTTGAGACAGATTCATGCGCGAAGGTAAATGAAGCCATCTCAATTGCTCCACCATACAATCATAAAAATGTGTTCCCATCTCGAGAGGCGAGGTGGTGGCCATTTAAATAACGGCTTCAATTGTCATGAGAATAACCGCATCCTAGAATCAAGGATTGGATAATATTCAAACTTGGTCTCCCTTGATTCTAGGGATCACGATCCCCGTTTTGATCAATTCAAATCTCCTTGATTTTGGGGATTCGACAATCTCTATAAATAGGGGAAAGCAACCTCCATAACATGTTAATCACATCCTCTCTACTCACTCTTTTTAATAATACATACTCGATAACTCTTTATCCTCTGGCTTTCTACTCTCAATCACGTAAAACACTGACTTGAACGTCGGAGTTTTCCAGGGGGATAAAAGCCCCAACCCCTTTTTCCGTTCATTATCTGTTTTGCAGGAATAATTATACATAATTGGTTCAATATCTCTTGAAGTTCCGTGAAGGTCAAACCAAATTCCTTTGGAACTTTCAGTTATAAGGTCAAATAGACATTATGGAACATTTATAGTGTCATGTCGTATTTGAAAGAGAAATACAAGATATAATGTAAAATGTTTAGTAGATTGTCAATTTTTGCCCATATGTGTGGACAATTGATAAATTAACTATGTAGCTTGGTTTAAGGTAGGGGCAAAAATTGGTTCTTTTAATTATTTATAAATATCAAAATAAACAAGATTAGCTACAGGAGCGTTTGTAGTCCAACGGTTAGGATAATTGCCTTCCAAGCAATAGACCCGGGTTCGACTCCCGGCAAACGCAACGAATTTTTACAAGCCGTGAATCTTCATTTCAAGCAATTATTTTTATTATAAAATAATGATTTTAACGAAGACGTGATTAATATCCCAAGTACCCAACACATAAACAGCACTCTTACAAAGCACCAACTGGCCAACACATTTTAGTATAAATATTTTTTTATATAAGCATACATTATTGTTCACCTAATCAAATAAACTTCACATTATTAACACAAATCTATAAATTCCATATATTTCTCTTCTAATTATGACTATGCCTTTCTTAGTTTATTTAGCATGATAATTGGAAACTCGTATACAAAACTCATAGATTAACAAAGTGTTGAATATTGTCTAACTAGAATAACGGGTCTCTCATAATAAGAGAATTTTTTAACAAGATGGAGAGCCTCTAATCGAATATCAAATATTTATTTTGGATACGATATATTCTTTAAACACGTCTTATTGATATAATATACATATCTACTTACCTTCATTATTCCACATTCAGTTCATATCATTATTTTACAAATTCGAATATTACAATAAAATCAAAAAACATTATAAACATAGTATTTAATGAACCAAGCATAGCCTTGAATTTTGAAGTGTTGGTTGCATACTCTTGAGGGAACTAGCATAATGAATTAATTAGTTTATGCACATGTGATCTGTAAGTTTAGTTTATTCATGTTAAGCAGTGGTACTTAGAGAATTGATTATATATATTTTGTAAGAATTACTGGTGCGAGTTATATAATTCATTTAGAACAAGAATATTTGATTATATATTTTATAGGTGTACTTTACCTAATTTTCTTAGAATGAGAATATTTTGATTTAAAATGTGGATAAACTTTACCTACAATAAGTAGAACTTCTCAATAGCATATATGTGACTCATCATAAGATTCCAAAGCTCAATTCCAAACTCTGGTTTGATTTTTTAACTAAATTAATTATTACCCGTCGAACCAAATGATATACTAGAGTTACATCTATTAAGATTAGAATTGAGATACTGAAACGATAGGAACAAACCTTCATTTACATGATCAATGTAAAAACTAATCTTAAGTGTTTGTTACAATTAATAAATTGATGTCATTAGGTACTTCCATAACCCTTAATCTAACAATTGTTCAAGTTTGATAGTTGCCTAATACATTCTGCTGTGTTAAGCAGCATTGACCTATACGACACCGTTTTACTTGTTGAAAAGAGTTTTATTCGGATATAATTGTTAATTCATGATTATTCGCACGCGCGATTCGCACGTATTATATCTCCAGCAATCTTCTATCTGCTACCCTCGCAAAAACCAGAAAACCAGATCAGAAAACTCCGAACCATCTCCTCTCCCACCCATCCGATCAATAAAAGCATCAAATCAATTGCTACAATCCAGTAATCGGAGAAGAAACGATGTCAGGCTCCGCCATGGTTGGAGATTCAAGCTCTTGGTCACGTGCCTTGGTGGCGATCTCGCCTTACACATTCGCTGCTCTTGGCATCGCCGTCTCTATAGGCGTTTCTGTCCTCGGCGCCGCATGGTACCCCATTGAACTCCATTGCTCATCTATATGTATTGATTAATGTTGATTGTGAGGCTTTTCTGATTGTCGGATGCGTATAATTGGTTTTAATAGGGGGATTTACATCACCGGAAGTAGTTTGATCGGAGCTGCAATTAAAGCGCCGCGCATTACTTCGAAGAATCTCATCAGGTAAGTTATTAGGTTTCTCAATACCATTTTTATGTGTTGTTCAGATTTTGAATTTTATGTTCAATGGATTTAGTATCTGGTGCTTTCATATGTAAGTGATTCTTATCTTATTGATATATGAAGTTCAAAGCTTCTATTCATTACGACATTGAAAATTGTTAAATCAGTCTACCTTAGAGTTCTGGATCTTATGGGTTTTGGAAGCGGAATATAATCTGGAAGTAACTTGATTTGTTCATCCTCACTCGTGAAAGGGCTGAAGATTGGATCCTTATCTCATGATTTTTTTTTCACAAGCCTTTGCATAATCAAAACTCTTTTAACAAAATGAACTGCCAAAATCTGTAATATGGAAAGTATTTGAGAGGGTTAGTATCTGTTATTTTGCTGATAGAATAATATCTCATATGTGGATGTATCATGTCTGTAGTGTTTATAGGTAGTTTTTTGCTATTAGGGTGTGGGCTTCTATTTGTTCTAGATTACAATGATTTACTGAGAGTCTGAGACAACCTCATTCGTACGACTAATTTGAAATGAACAGAATTTTTTGTAGCATCTATACCCCTTATAATCATTAATCATGTGGGATGCTTTGAATATTGTAGCTTGATAATGAAATACTAACCTGATTTGCTACCACCAAGTGCCAGGACTCCTGTAAAACTACAAATTCCTCAGTTTTAGATTTGAAGCTTTGTAGCAAGGGATTATCATGATAACATTTGTTCACTCCGTGTTTTTAGATTTTGGAATACTATATGCCAGTTTTAATGTGGTTACTTGCTTTTCGCAGTGTAATTTTTTGCGAGGCTGTTGCTATATATGGTGTTATAGTGGCGATTATTCTGCAAACAAAACTAGAGAGCGTTCCTTCTTCACAGATGCATGCCCCAGAATCTCTTAGAGCTGGATATGCAATTTTTGCCTCTGGGATCATTGTAGGGTTTGCAAACCTTGTCTGCGGGTATAAATTCTCGTCCTTCTGAAAATTTAGATGTCATTATAATTTATCCTAAAAGTGACATGTTATGACTCATTTTTTGGCAACAGATTATGTGTAGGAATAATTGGAAGCAGCTGTGCACTTTCTGATGCTCAAAACTCTTCACTTTTTGTGAAAATTCTGGTGATTGAAATCTTTGGCAGCGCACTTGGTTTGTTTGGAGTTATTGTGGGAATTATTATGTCAGCTCAAGCTACATGGCCTACTAAGGCAGTGTAGTAGTTTTCAGCGGAACATGTTGAAAATATATACCATGAGGGCTGGCTATATTTTATTGTATATGCCAAATGGACAATGTATCTTATTCAAATTATGTTTCTTGGTAGCATTGTATGCAGAAATGAGATGCTATCCATTTCTGCATACCAGGTTTAGATTGAATTTGTCCAGCAATCTAGCGGAAGCATGAGATCTTGAATATTCTGTGTTCGGGTGGATAATTTTCTTGTTCTTTGCTTGAGGTGTTATACTGTTATTTAGTTAGTAATAAAACTTGCTGATCATTTTTCAGGCCTGTATTGTCTTGTCAATGTGAGAATAGTTGTCGTGTCTTTATTCTACCAGTATGATCCATTCCATTACTATTTTTGTCTACCAGTAGCACATTGTCTGTTGCAAAATTCACAACCGTTGCTTGACTTTGGTGACTTCCAAACATGGTAATGTCACATAGAAAAATCCAAAGAGGATAGAATGGACTTATTACAACCTTGAAACCAAAATATTTGTGTGTACCAAGCTTTATTTTGAGGTTGGTATTCTAGTAAAAATGCCTGTTGAAACTAGCTCATTTTCTCTCAATAACGCAGTGAAAACAAGTACTCGAAAATTGTTTGAATTGCAACCGAGCTAAATGCATTTGTACATAAATTCAAGTTTAGATTAATACTTTTTAATAGTCTATATCTGTTTTGGAACAAACTTATCTTTGCTTCCTACTGTAACTTCATATTGCTACAATTTCAATTAGTTTCAAAGAGAAAATAGCACTGGCCTCAAGAATTTTTCTCCAGGTAGAACATAGTTATACCTTCTTGATCTGGTATATCATCAATCTACTGAGACAGTAAAGTAAGGCATACTTTTCTGTTGTAGCTCTTCACAATCTTCTGGACTTGCTGCCGTTGGATCGAAAGTTTCATGATCGGGAAGTGGTAAACCTTGTTTGATTCGACCCATTCGTCGAGAGTGTAATACTTGCTTTGAGGTAACTGGTAGCCTCACTCCCTGATATTCTCCAAGAGCAAAAGGTAACTTTTTTAATCCCCATTTCTGGATACATTTGCCTAAAACTGCAGCGTCAAGAATTGACATGTTTGTGCTTCTAACACCATGAGGAGTAGTAGGATGAGCTGCGTCGCCAATTAGAATCACATTGTCCCAAACAATCTGCTCTAGAGGATCCATGTCGTATATGAAATTTAAGAATGGCTCCTTTGTATCTTTCATGACTTTTACAAACTCACCAGGCCAAACTTTCTCTGCTTCTTGGTACATATTATTGATCATCTCCTGGTTTACTTTTGTAGTCGTTGAATTTCTCTGTATATGTTTTTCAAATCATGATAATCAGTCACTGATAGCTAGATTATTGCAGAATTTCGCAAAAATAAGCTTAGCAATGCTTTGGAATAAATTGTTTTAGTATGTATCGGTTATAGCCAATGCAGAGGTCTGCAAATTGTGGATGCTCAAAAGGAAGAGTTCCCGGTCTTTGTGTGCCTATTCATAGTTGTCAAATCGAGAATCAAAATCTCAATTTTATGAATCGTGAATCGCGAATCGCAAATTATAAGATTCGGATCAATTCTTAAAGTCATATAAAAATATAATATTTAGAATGTTCAACTTAAATTAATACTAAATTTTAGTCAATAAATACAGTATTGATATAATAAAAAAAAACATATCAACTAAGCAAGTAATAAAAATTAAAACCTTATCAAATAAAATCATAATCCCTAATAATTATACATCATTAAGTGGATATAACTTGATAAAAATTTGAAAACATTAAGCATTTTGAATCGTTCGAATCGCACGATTCGTTCGATTCAGGTACGATTATCACAATTCTGTCACGATTTTAAGCCTATTTTGATTCACCCTATAGCTTCGTATTTATTCAGGGGTGAATCAAACCAAATCGTACGATTTTGATAGCTTTGTGCCTATCAATTAAGTACCAGATACAACAAAAAGCATTAAACTGATGATTTCGATCTTTCTTGGTGTGTATGACCCAATTCATCTGCATATAAACATGATAGGTTTCACTGTTCAAGTTCGAAAATAAGGGTCATATGTTTGATATGGTATAAAGGAAGAATAAGAGGTTAAATCTCTTTCTAAATTGGAACTATACTATCCAAAACGCACTTGTAACCCAGATGAAAACAACAGCAACTATTAACCAAGATTGTTGTTATTCACGAGTCAAACTAAAAGATTTGGAGCTTATTGTGTAAAACACGAAATGCTTCGCCTACAATAAAATGAAAGATATTAGAATAAAAATTTACCTTCAGTGCTGGCTCAGGCTGATGGACATACCATATCCAATTGAGCTTTTTATTTGGCAGTTCATAAAGCACGATATGAGTTCTACCATTAAGATGAAAATACAAGCAGTTTCTGAGTTCAGGGTACACCTTTCGTATCCCTTTCATAGTTTCAGAATTCTCTTTACCCGAAAAATCAAGAACTCCTCTCCAAGCACAATAACCTGAATACCTAGAAAATAATTCCGACTCTTTAAAAATTACATGCTCAACAAATTATAACAAACTCTTGAAATTTTCATGTACACAGAGATACAAACCTCAACTTTAAATCGGGAAGAAAATGCCTGCGAATTGAAGAGAGACATCCATCAGCTGCAACAAGCAAATTGCCATTGATCTCAACTATCTCATTGGTGCGAAGAGACTTAGCATTAACCTTGACAGCAGTTTTGTCTTGAGAAATGGAAAAAGAAAGGTATAAATGACCCCATAAAAATATGTCTGCAGGTAAAGCATTGTATAGAAGGCCATGGAGATCAGCCCAATGAACAGCTCTAAAATTGAAGTTCTCATCTCTAGTTAGAATTCTGAAAGCTCCATCTCCATCAGTGACTGCATTCTGCAAATAAACAGAAACCTTGTCATGGATTATGATATGATTGGTATATTGGATTTCTGACCTTGAACCAAAAAAAGGCATCATGACTCTCATCTTTCCAGTTTTTATTGATTAAGTACAACTTTCGCATCGCCTCTTTCTTAGTGGGTAATTATCGATGGGAAAGTTGCTCTCTTTCTTTGATTAATTATATCCTCTTTCAAGCCCTGGTTAACAACAGAGATATCGGCAATATCAACCTCAAAGATAAAAATGTGACTCGTTTCATATCCGCCTAAAGACTTGCATTTTCTAAGATATCAAACTAGGTTAAAATCTGAATCATGTAGTTCAGCTCCCCCAAATGTCATGCTAGTAATAGTACCATCCAAATCGTGGTCAACAAAAATTATAAATTTAAAGAGTTTCCGCTATTTTAGTTGCCGATATGATATTAGTGGACTTTAGTTCATGATCAAATTATAGCACTTCAAATTCAGGGGTTGACTCGGTTGAAAATTCATATCACGGAGCAATAAACATCCACTGTTTTAAAAATCCCCGCCTAAGTCCGTTTATGCGCTATTTTGAGGGTCGCCGCTTAGCTACGCCTAGCGCCTAAACCCTAAACCCTACTGACTAGCGCCTAAGTCCACCTAGGCCCCAATTAATCCCCCCAATTAACCTTCGGCCGCCCGACTAGCGCCTTGCGCTTTTTAAAGCACCGTAAACATCAAAGCTAAGTAATTTGTAAGGTACTTTGTATATGATAATGTGAAAGCAGTAAAGTTACAGGAAAGTTGAGTCAATGCATAACATCCTAAACCAATTCAATGTATATAAATTAAAGTAATAGTTTGATTTAGTACTTCAAATTATGAAACTGAAAGACAGCATATTCAGCAAATTCACTCTAGAGTTCTAAACAAAAATCATCAACGATCATACCATAACAAAATGTACAAATCAATTAACTCAAAAGCATCTTAATTAAGGCAATAAAACCCCTAACAAACAAGAACAAGAACAGATACCTGATCAATTTGGAGAGGCAAAGTGGCGTACTGGAGAAGCTGAGGAGAGTGAATCCAGGACTGAATGATTTGCTGAGAAACCCGATCGATACTAATTCCAGCACCAGTAGGGCTGCCATTAGGGGGTGAGATTGATTTCTCAAGTACCAAAACATCCCATCCAGCTAAAATGAGAGCGTGTGCACAGGATAATCCCGCTATGCTTCCGCCTACGATTACTGCCTTTGGCTTCTTCTTCATCTGCTCACTCGTCATTCCGTTCTAAATCTGAAGCTCTGTGACTGTCTGTGATTGTGTCTGCTCTGCCGTAGATCCATGGAGTTGGAATATTCGCCATATGGCTGGCGTTGTGGAT